>JXTB01000102.1:507092-529560 GCA_002914805.1 Parasponia andersonii | reverse complement strand
CCACTGACTTAAGCATCGGAGAGTCTTTGCAGGTGGCCACCCCCGCCTCTCCGATCTTGCTTGGAGTTTAGAAGGATATGAGAAAGCAAGGACACGTGAACAGTTGGAGAATCCAACATCAGCAATTCAAGACACGTGGATGACTGGTGAGAAATCGCTCCAACAGCTACCATCAATTTGAAAATATATACATATATATATTCATAAAAACCTTATTTGATATATCAATCTAATTAAAAAAAATATATGTCACAGCTAAAGAAAATATTTTCAAAAAGTCAAGATCACAAATTAGTGGATATGAAAATATACTAAGTCAACAACTTGGTAGACCAACCGACAAAAAAAAAAAGACGTGTACTATTTCCCGCTACTGGCAGTAAAAGACAATAAAAGAAGGGCAAAAAAGGAAATTGAAAATTTTTAAGGGTTTATGACACAAGTGGTCCTTGAACTATCTAATTTGTGTTAATTGAGTCCTCAAAATTTTAATTATAATAATTAAGTCCCTAAAATTTATGATTTATAGCAATTTGGTTCTTACAATGTTTAAATTGTAATTTATTGTTAAGTTTTTGATAAAATACACGAGGAACATGTCGTAACATTTGAAAGAATATTTAAAGAAAATAAACTAAATAAAATGATGTATAAGAATAAAATATGCATAAATTGTAATTTTTTAGGATTTTTTGAGTTATAAATATAATGAAATTTTTTCTATAATTACTTATTTTTGTATTTGAAATTCTTAATTTTTCTTTCAAATATACTTTCAAATGCTACGTATCACTTTGATTGAAATTTTAACAAGTTGTAATTTATACGGTACAAAAACCAAATTATTACATAAGAGAAAATTTAAAAATTTAATTGCTACATATTAAATTTTTAGGGATCAATTATGCCATTAACCCATTTCTTAACTAACAAATGCACTAACCTACGAAAAACGCAAAAAAAAAAAAAAAAAGAAGTCGGTAAGCTATAAATTAGTAAATGATCTCATTTACTACTCCCAAGGTAAGAAGACGTCATACACCCTAAACTCTCAAATAAATAAATAAAATTGAAAATATTTAACATGGGCTGCAAAACAATCCAGGAAAAAGTTCATAAATATTAGTTTTCAAAACCATATTTCCATAAATACTAGTTTTTTATTTTTATTTCATAAATATTTTTTTTATTATTTTTAAAAAATATAGACTACCACGATTTTACATATAAAATATAGACCACGGTATATATTAATATATTACCATAATTTATATTTCATAAATAAAAATTACAATAGAAATTGACACACTTTTTAAAATATATACTATAGGACAAATTTATAAATAATAGTAAAAATTTATATTGTAAATGTATATCATTCATGTTTTATACATGAAATATGTATCTCATAGATAAAATTTATATTGTAAATATGGACCGCTTATATTTTGTATATGAAATGTGGACCACAAAAACGGATATTTTTGAAGAAAAATAAAAAGCAGGTATTGATGAAAATAAGTTTGGGCGTAAATTTCTCCATGTTAAATCGGCCAGGACAACCTAGCCCAGCCCAGAATCGTAAAGTCTACAAATTTGTTTGTTTTGCCGAAAGGACATAAATATCAAGTTGGCAACGACAAGATGACACTGGCGACGTTAGCAAAACAAGACCAGCTACTGCACGCGCTCTCTCTCTATGGTTCTATCTCCCTTTTCACCTCCATTTTTGAGCTTCGTGTTTCATCTGTACCAAGTATAAAGCTACCGAGCTCCCACTGAAACTGTGTTGTAGTTCAACCAAATCTGAGGGTTACCTTGTCGTTTAAAGCGCAATTCAGGTCTGTCGTTTAAACTTATACAAGTCGTCTACTCACTAGGTTTCTGTACGAACTACTTTGCTGCTACTTCGGTTTGTAGTTATGTTCTTTGGAACTTGGTTGGTGAATTGAATTAATGGTAGTAATGATCGTGACAAATGGCCAAATGGGTTCCTCCAGTTTTCATGGAAATGGGGTTTTTGTTTCGAATTCTTGGCGAAATCCATTTTCTTCATCTGGGTTTTCTCTTTGGTGGAGACCTAGTTTGGGAATTGGTTTGAATGTTAATAAGCGAAGGCTTAACTGTGGAACTATTTGTCAAGCTTTGTCGAATGGAGGAGGGTTTAGTGGCCAATTGGTTGGTGGTTCGCTTCTTGAGAAGGAACTTGAATTTAAGCCATCATTTAATGAGTATTTGAAGGTTATGGAGACTGTTAGAACTGTTAGAGATAAGAGACAAGCCAATGATTCTGAGAAACTAGTGGATAAGTTGAGGGAAACAGTCTTGTCTGAAGAGAATGAAGAAAAAGTGAAATTGGGGGAGTTGGAAGAGGATTTGAACCGAGAAAAGCGGTTAAAAGGTTTTAAAAAAGATGAGTCATTTGAAAATAGAGACGGTGCTGAGAAGAAAGAAAGCAAAACGAAGAAAATAATAGAACCTAAGAGCAGGTTTGACAGCAAAGAAGGTAATGTGCTTGGAAAGGAAAAGAGGAAGCCTGGGGGGGATACAATGGGCAGGAGATGGCCTAAATATCGGACTCGCGGCGAAGAAGTGGAGTTGGAGAAGACCTGCTTGGGGAAAAATGTTACCAGCCAGAAGGGCTATGAGATTAGTGGGAAGTGGAAAAAGATTCAGATTAGTGACGATAATTTTGACATAAGAAGGGAATATGTTCAGAAATCAAGTTCGTCGCAGATGTTGGGGAAGAAGGGGACCAGTGATCACAGATTGGATTACAGATCAATGGATAACATTACAGAAAGAGAGAAGATTGACGTTGGGTTTAAAAAATTAGGCGAAGAAGTTGGGAGGAATTACATCCAAGATGACAAAGGCATTGGTAAGGAGACTATGCCAAGCCATGGAAAACTAACTAGGAAAAGCAAGACTTTGAGTGAAAAAGATGATGACAACAGTTTGAAGGTGGAAAGAGCTGCCTTCAGGAATTTTGATGAAGTTGACGATATCATTAACAGGCCACGACTTCCGCGAATGGAAATGGAGGAGAGAATCCAAAAGCTGGCAAATTCGTAAGAACTAAAACCTTGCAGTGTAATATTGAAATAATTGTTTCTTGATAGCTGATGTGTCTTTGCATGTGTTACTAGTAGAGTATGGAAACAAATAAGTAATACTTTGACAAAGTTATATACTTCGGGTTATGTTTTTATTTTCTGACATTGTAGTCTCATAGAACATGTTGCTTCACCTAATGGTTTGGATTGTAAAACATAAACTACAATGGAGAGATTTGTATATGCTTCGTGGTTTAGTTTATCATTTTGTAGAATTTAGAGGAGCATCCAAAAGCATATTGTAGGCAAGAAGTGATTTATTCACATTCCTTTGTACATTCTTAAGATATTCCTTTGGATTTGGTTGCATTTTTTGTCCTTTTTCCAGCACTTGGTACACGTTTCTTCCCAGCATAAGAGGATAGTTTCGTGTTCTCCATTCATCTGATCTGACTGTAAATTTCGATTCTATGAAAAGTTTCTCCCTTTCTTATAAAAACAAAAGCTTAGGTCTAATAGTTATGTTATGTAAACATTCACTTGTAAAAGTAATATTAAATTCCAAAGAACAACCTTTTTGGTTGGACGAAAGCTATATTGTTTTGTGACTTACAGAAATGAAAATTAATTTAGTAAAGGAAACAATTGCTATTGTTGTAATTATTTGTGTATTTAAGCGTGGATTGGGATTCCAAGACAACATAGGTAAATTTAGAATGTTTAGAAATTAGGAGGTGCCTGCGCTTCAGAAAAGTTTGTAGAATATATTTTGTCAACCGTACTGTTTAGAATGTTCTCCGGCACCAATAAGAGTTAAATTGAGATTGTAAAATTACATTATACTTTATTTTCACTAGTTTCTTTCTAATTTCACTTCTGTGGTGAATTCATATGTGCTTCAATAATTTTATAGAGAACATTAGCTTTTTCCTTTGTGTGTTTGTGTGTTTGTGTGCGTGGTCACTTTTTGTGTTCCTTCATAGCCACCTGACTGTTCCTGCAACAACCATATAATCTATTCAATTAGGTACTTGGAAGGAAATTAATGGTTTATTATCTTTTATGAAGAAATTTTGAATCTATGAAGGTTTTATGAGGATTGTGTGAGATTTATATGGTATGCTCTTCACTTAGAACTACTTGAAAAGGTTTCTGTCCATAAATTGATTGGTTGACATCTCTATTTGCAAGTTTGCTTGTCATTATTAAATTTCTCTGTGTTTCTGTGCTTAAGCTTACTGATATCTGTATCCATTAACAAATTATTCTTGGGAATCTCATGATCTTGCTATCCTGGGATCTCTTCATTTTAAATATTTTATTTTATCAGGCTGAATGGTGCAGACGTTGATATGCCCGAATGGATGTTTTCAAAGATGATGCGGAGTGCAAGGATTAGATTCTCTGATCATTCTATTACAAGGGTTATTCAGATCTTGGGAAAATTCGGAAATTGGAGAAGAGTGCTACAAGTTATTGAGTGGCTTCAAATCCGTGAACGCTTCAAATCTCATAAAACAAGGTATTTCTTTCCCTACTATTATACTTTATTTTTTTCCAGAAGATATTATTTTAGAATTGGTTGGAAGGTGTAACCTCTGCTAGAAGGGGAGTGGTTTTTGTTACTTCTATTCCCTAAAAAATTATATGCTCTCTGGAATGACCGAAGAAGATAAAGACATTTATGGGGACTTGAAACACTGGACCACTGAACATGAAGCGGTGAATGACTGACCCTGGACCACTTGAACATCGAAAGGCAAATGACTGAAGAAGATCACCATTCTCATTTTTAAGTATTCTATTGATTTTCTTTTCTTTTCCTTTAGAAGATCATTTTTGCATTTGTTTTAATTATTATCTTTTTTACAATCCAGATTCATATACACAACTGCACTTCATGTTCTTGGAAAGGCAAGGAGACCTGTGGAGGCACTCAATGTATTTAACACAATGCAGGTAACGAGTATTCTTCTTCTTCTTCTTCTTCTCCCTCTTTTTTCTTTTTTTTTTTTCTTTTTTTTTTTTTTAGCATTAGCCATTAAGAATGGAGAAAGAAAACTTTTACAAATCTGTAATACTCCCTTTTGTTCTCTGTTTTCCTGCTACAGCTACAAATGTCATCTTATCCTGATTTAGTAGCTTATCATTCTATTGCTGTTACCCTTGGACAAGCGGGGCACATGAAAGAACTTTTTGATGTCATAGATACTATGCGTTCTCCTCCCAAGAAGAAGTTCAAAACAGGGGCTCTTGGGGCGTGGGATCCACAGGTTGAACCAGATATTGTTGTCTACAATGCGGTGCGTAGAATTTCTAAGAGACACTATAAAATCTTTGTGCTTTCATTTCCACTCTATGCGCCTTGAAGAGGTACCTAAATTAGTGCAGAAGAAATAATAATTAGTATGGAATTCATAAAAATGTTTGTTTCCTTTGGATAACCTAAACCACATAATTTTATCTTTGTTGTATAATTTTCTTCTGACATGCTTTAATTGTACTTTGTGCACATGCATGTGTTTCTGCATGGTAACATGCTAATTCTTTTTGACATATAGGGAATTTATGAACTATTGTTATCTGGAATTTGCATTATTTGTTTTGCTAAGATCTTTATATCTTCCTTTTTTTTTTTCAGAAAAAAACATTACTCTTTACGTAATTTGAGTAGTGGTGTGTCAAAAAAAAACTTTGCTCTTCGCCTACATTTGAGTAGTGGTGTGTCAAAACAGGAAAGGAACATTTTACGTTGATGGTTCATATTTCCTCAATTTTTGACACCACCCTTAGATAATTATATCTAATGCAAGCTTATTTATCTTTATATCTGTTTATTGAATTTTTGTACAAACTATCATCTGTTCAGGTTTTAAATGCTTGTGTTCAGAGGAAAAAATGGGAAGGAGCATTTTGGGTTTTGCAGCAGTTGAAGGAAAAGGGCATACATCCTTCAGCTACGACCTATGGACTGGTTATGGAGGTAATAGTTGGCTTGAGTTTCTTTCTTGCATTCTGTTGATTTCAATTGTTCTATTATATTCAGTTCCAGAAACTATTAGTTTTCTTAAGTAACTTCTTTGACCATGATAGTTATTCAGATTAGAAACACTGCTTTCTCTGTTTCCTGCTTTGACCGTGAGAGGTTCCTTTGAAAGGGAAGAGTTTAATTGGTCATACAAACTAAGCAACTCTGTCAAAGTTTGATTGTTTCTTGGGGGATTCCCAAATAATGTTATCTAGGTTCCTGTCTGATCTTTAAGGAATAGCAATGGGAAGGGTCTTTTGGGTCGAAGAAGGCGTGGTTAAGGACTACTTTAATAATGGGATCAGGGCCTGATGAAAGGGGACCTAGATAATGGAACTCCTAGCTTCCGTTGCAATATGCCAAGTTCATGATGAATGTAAAGAAATACTTTCTTCAAAAATAAAGAAGTGATGAAAGCATAGATGCTGGAGCTATTTTGTGCAGGGAGAAATATCAGTGTAGAGCTCTAGACTGTAGAGGCTATACAACACTAGCTTCAGCTCTCTGTTTTTCTTGGCCGATGTAATATATTTTTATGTAAAAGTCCCTTATTGATTTTTTGAAATAAAATAAATAGCCATAGCATAAGTATATACATTGCTTAGGATTGCTTAGGTTAAGTTTTTGGTTGTCTTAAAAAAAAAACAACATTTTTGGTTGTCTATGTTTTTATATATGTCTTGTTTTGCTTTTGTGTTTTTTTTAGGAGGTGGGTTGGTGGTAAACTTAACTCTGGTTTCGTTCCTTTGTGTATTTGTTTCTGGGCATAAAATTTTGCCTTCCTTAGTCACGGATATGAATTAGCAGTTATAGAGTTTATAAAGGTGGTGGAAGGATGCTATACTACCAATGATATCAGTTTTGATTGTATTTGCAAGATTAAATAATTTTATCACCTTTTGCTTTATTCTTTTTTTTTTTTTCCCTTTCTTCTGGAGCAGGTGATGCTTGCATGTGGCAAGTACAACTTGGTTCATGAGTTCTTCAGAAAATTACAAAAATCTTCTATACCAACTGCTTTAACATATAGAGGTATTCTACTGGGCTATCATTTTTGTCTGCTGTATATCATAATCTCGTTATAATTATGGCTTCTTAAATATACAGTACTTGTGAATTCCCTATGGAAAGAAGGTAAACTAGATGAGGCTGTATTGGCGGTTCAAGACATGGAGAACCGAGGAATAGTAGGTTCTGCTGCTCTTTATTATGACTTTGCTCGATGCCTTTGTAGCGCGGGAAGGTGTCAAGAGGCATTAATTCAGGTACTTCTGGTTCTTGGTCTGTCACAATCTTGCCCTTCCATGTTTTTGTGTATTACGAGCTTCTCGAGCAATGTTTTCATCTTCTCTATGTTTCTAAAGGGTCAGATAGCATATAATACCATCCATTGGCTTTCACAGATTGAGAAGATATGCAAGGTTGCAAATAAACCTCTAGTTGTAACTTACACTGGATTAATTCAAGCTTGTATTGACTCTGGAAATGTCGAAGATGGGGCATATATTTTCGACCATATGAAGGAGTTCTGCTCCCCAAATCTTGTTACTTGTAATATAATGCTGAAAGGTTATCTGAAATATGGGATGTTCAAAGAAGGAAAAGAGCTCTTCCAGAAGATGCTAGAAGATGGAAGTGATATCGAGAGCAAAGCTGACCATAAGGTTTTGGTGGCACCAGATATCTACACATTCAATACTCTCTTAGATGCATGTGTCTCGGAGAAGAGGTGGGATGATTTTGAGTATGTTTTCAAAAGGATGCTGCACCAGGGATATCACTTCAATGCTAAGCGCCATCTTCATATGATACTCAAAGCTTCTAGAGTGGGAAAGGTAACTTTCTATGTTTTTGTTCATATTTTAACTCTGAATTTTTTTGGGTGGATAAACATTGTGAAAATTATGCTACATAGAATCTGTGGACGTTTTTAAATGAGCTAACTTTATAAAGTCAGAATATTTTATCCCATAGTTTACTTTGCTTCTCAAATTTAGCTTGAAGAAAATTACACTTACAGGATTGGAGGTTAATTCTGCTGCGGAATTAGCATATCCTTCCAAATCCCCGCAAAATGGAACCTTGAAAAGCTTACCTATTGTCATCTTCAGCTACTTAACTACTGATAGGCTATGCAATACGTCTAGATTCTATGTTTTTGAACTTTGTCTTAACTTCAGCCCATAAATCGAATTTATTTATTTATTTAAAAAAGCTGTATTTTACACTCAATTTCCTTATATACTGCCTCTATAATTTACTTGTTTTTCAAGGCTGAAATTCACTTTCCTCCATGCATAAGCTAGCTCATGACCCGCTTTTTGACATTTGTTCACTTATGCACAACCTCAAGGTCAAGGGCAGTAATTTGAACTTAGTGTACACATGTGGTTTTTGGGCTTGAGGGGTTAGATTTTGGTGGCGTCTAGCATTGTACCTTGGTGTGTTCTTCAATTCCAGTATCCTTGAAAAATTAATAAGCTGATCAATTTATAGCATTTTATGTTTCTAAAAGTGTTGGGAATCATCCATGATTTTCAGGGAGAGTTACTGGACATAACTTGGGACCACTTGGTCGAGGCAGATCGAACAGCACCGGCATCTCTCATAAAAGAAAGGCTTTGCATGAAGCTGGAGAAAGAAGACTATGTTGCAGCCCTTTCCTGTATGCGCCATCAAGATCTGTTGGCCACATTGCCAGAGTTCTCCAAGAAGGCTTGGTCAAAATTACTTGAGGAGAACTCCAAAAGATTTCAGAAAGGTACGCTTGTTCGGTTAGTGCATGAGGTGAGCAATATTGTTGCAAGAAGTGACCAACCAAATCCAGCATTGGACAATCTTTTAGTATCTTGCAAGGAACTTTCTAGAACCTTTGAAGAAGCATATGTTGAACCAACACAAACTCTTTTTGCACAAAAAATTGAGCCAGCTTTGACATTGTAATGAACAGATCTCAGCTTTTTTGTTTTTGTTAATCCTTTGTTTATAAAAATCAAAGCATTAGGATAAGTTATGTAATAGAATATATATATATATATATATATATATATATATATGAATGATAGAGACTCAAATAGTGATTTTGTAAAATCACTACCGATAGATATAATCATTCCATTATTTGTTTCCCGTTCTTGAATTTTTTTGGGTAAGCAATCATTTTTTTTAATGGAGGGCCTGTAAACTTTTTTTTTTAAATGGTTATGTTAACTCAACTAAAAATGTCTTTGGGCAATTTAGTAAGTATTATTGTATCCCTAATAGAAAAAAATTCTATTGAAAATTGCTAATTGTTTCCTAGAGTTTAGGGATTTTTATCTTTCTTTTATAGCTAGGAGATTTTTGTTTTAATTAGAGATTAAGGTATCATTATTTAGATCTTATTCTTTTTTTAAATCCCTGATTTTATGGGATTATTTGCTTTGTGTTTTATGAGGTTGATATGGTAGCTTGTTACCCTGAGAAGTCTATTTATATGTGGGTGTAATCCTTCATCAAGTAGAAGATAAAAAAATAGAGAGTTCTCCTTTCTTTACTATATTTTTCTATATGGTATCAGAATTTAGAATCAGCTTATAACTTTCTGTTTCCAAATGGTTGCCCAGCCTCTTCTAAATCAGAATATACTAACCAAGAATCCCTTGTTTCCAACAACAACGGTGTAGCCGAAACTTCATTTTTTGCCCTAATCAAGGGCCACAAATTGAACGGGCAGAATTATCTTTAATGGTCGAATTCTGTGATGTTGTTCATATAAGGCACAGGCAAGGACGACTATCTAACAGGTGCAACCATAAAAGCCACAAAACCTAAAGAGGAAGATTTGAAGTCTAAGACATGGAAGGCTGAAAATAGTATGGTAAAATCTTGGTTAATTATCACAGTGACCAATGACATAGGGGAGGATTTTATACTCTATGATATAACCCAAGAGATCTGGGAGATTGTTAATGAAACGTATTCTGATATAGAGAATACAATTGAATCTTTTGACATATAAGGTATTCTTTATGACTTTCACTAGGAAGTCTGGCTTTTAATACAATATTACACTTTTTTAACAAAATACTAGAAACAACTTAATATCTTCGAGAAGCATGAATGGAATTATCCGACTGATGCAATGGTATATAAAAAGATTATGGAGAAAAAATGAATCTAAATTTCTTTTTGGTCTCAACAAGAATTTTGATGATGTTAGAAGCAGGATTCTTGTCAGAAAACTTTTTCCAAACATCTAGAAGTGTTCTCATAAGTGTGATATAAAGAAAGTCGAAGGAAGCTTATGCTAGGATTTGTTCTAAACCAAGCTAAGTCATCAGCTTTGACTGTCCGTAGCTCCACTTTTTCTAATCAACAACAACACAAAGGTGGAAGATCATAATGTAAATACTGTAGGGAACCTGGACACACAGAGAAAATATGATGGAAATTACATGAAAAGACTATTGATTCCATTTGAGAGTCATGGCCTTGTGACCACCAGAGAAGAACATCAGGGACCTGAAAACACGCCATTTAGCAAAGAGCAACTAGAGTTGCTTAAGAAACTAATCGGCCAATAAAATTATGCACCCGAGACAATAGATGTTGCAACTGTGGTTCAACAAGGTAATTGTTGCACAACTTTGAGTTCCCATATAGAGAAATATAGTCCATGGATTGTAAATTATGGTGCGTCCGATCATATGACCACAATTCTATCTTATTTCATACATTTAGTCCTTGTTTTGGAAATTACGTGGTACAAATTGCTAATAGTTCAGTGTCAAAGATGGCTGGAATGGAAAATATTATTCTTACCAAAGATTTAATTTTAAAATTAGTACTTTTGGTTCCCAAGTTAACAAATAACTTATTATCCATTAGCAAGCTTACCAAGGATTTAGGATGTATTACTCATTTCTCCTCAAATTATTGTGAATTTCAAGACTGAGTTACAGGGAGGACGATTGGCAATGCTAAAGAGTGTGCAAGGCTTGATCTTCTTAAGTGTCCTATTAACCCTAACGAACAAGCTCATCATGCGAGTGTGTCTTTACTCGGTTTTTCAAATCTCTCAAATAAAGAAAGTACAATCATGTCGTGGCACTTTAGATTAGGACATCCCAATTTTCAGTATTTGAAAAGGTTGTTTCCTACTTAATGTAATAATGTTAATCCTAAACTTTTGTAATGTTGAAGTTTGTCCATTTTCAAAACATGTGAAAAACAATTATCTCATTCAAGGTTACAAATCTTCCCATCCTTTTACAACACAATGACATATGAAAACTTTTAGGGTCAAAACTATCTCGGGTACTAGGTGGTTTCTATCTTTTATTGATGATTATACTAGATTGACTTGGGTATACCTGATGAAAGAAAAATCAGAAGTTAGCATCAGATTTAAAGACTTTCACACCATGATTCAAAATGAATTCCAAACCAAAGTAAAAGTTCTTAGGTCACATAATTCCAAAGATTATTTCAACTCAATTCTTGAGTAATATTTCAGGATAATAGGATAATACATCAAAGTTCTTATGTCGACACATCATAACAAAATGGGTAGCTGAAAAGAAAAATAGGCACTTACTAGAGGTGGCTAGATCTCTCATGTCTCATGTTCCTAAACAATTCTCTAGGGAGGCAATTCTGACTGCCACATATCTCATAAATAGAATGCTATCTAGGGTGTTAAATTTCTATACTCCATGTCAAACTCTCCTTCAAAGCTATCCCACTACACAAATTATTTTATCATTACCATTAAAACTATTTGGGAGTATAGTCTTCGTTCATAACTATTCCCAAAATCAAAGCAAACTAGATCCTAGCGTTATCAAATGTGTTTTTCTAAGCTATTCAGTAACCAAAAAGGGTTATAAATGTTACTCACTCAATACTAAAGAATTCTATACCTCAATGAATGTAACATTCTTTGAAAATCAATCATACTACCTAAAATCAATCATACTACCTAAAAAAATTCCATTCAGGAGGTGATCATACAAGAAGAATGTATTTATTTTGGTCAATACAATATTTATTCCATTCCATTACACTAATTCAACTAGACAATAGAATATCATTTCTATTCTCGTTCTAATTCCACTTCATTACGATGTCATTACTATTCCTATTTCATTCCATCAAACCAAACATGACCTAAAAGGAGATGAAGACTCTAATTCTTCCTGAGCCAAACTATGAGTCCAATCCAATTTCAGAATGATCAGGTAATAGCTTTCACAATGATTCTGATGATACATCTGGGGTTAGGTAACAACTCTCATAATGATTCTGATGATACATCTAGTTATACTGATCTCAATGTTCCTATTGCAATAGGGAAAGATGTATGAGAATGGACTAAACATCTTATTTATAACTTTGTATCATATGGGGGTTATCTCCAGAATACAAGACAATTATTACTAATTTATCTAGTGTTGAAATTCCTCAAAGTATTCATGTTACACTAGAAAAGCCATAATAGAGGACTGTCATTGGAGAAGAAATTCAGGCCCTAAAGAAGAATGGCATATAGGAACTAGCTAATTTCTCGGAAGGTAAACGACCAATAGACTATAAATGGAAATTCGTCATCGAATACTAGCCAGATCACTACAAAGTAAGACTAGTTGCTAAAGGATTCACCAAATGTATGGTGTTGATTATCAAGAAACATTTACTTTAGTTGCAAAACTCAATACAGTTTGTGTTCTTTTATCTTTAGCAGCAAATCAAAATTGGCCTCTCCATCAGTTGGATATCAAAAATGCATTCCTCATTGGTAATTTAGAAGACAAGGTGTACATGAAAATTTCACTAGAAATTTCACTTAGTTTTGGGACTAAAGCCAATGTCAACAAAGTGTGCAAACTTCGAAAGTCCTTATATGGACTAAAGCAATCCCCTCGAGCATGGCTCGATAGATTCATCAAGGTAGCAAAGAAATAAGGGTATACTTAGATTCAATCAGATGACACAATGTTTATAAGTTCTCGGTAAATGGAAGAATTGTTGTTCTCATTGTGTATGTTGATGACATCATTTTAACTAGGAACTTTGTAGAAGAAATAGTCAAGTTGAAGTTTATCCTTGCCAAGGAATTTGAAATCAAGGACCTAGGAAATTTCTAAGAACGAAGATAACTCGTTCAAAAAAAAGAATTGTAGTGTTATAACGCAAGTATATCCTAGATTTACTTAAAGAAACATGCATGTTGGATTATAAACCTACAAATACTATTAACTTGATTTCAAAGAAGACATTTCTCCAATTGACACTTGACACATGAAGATAGTAATGTCTAGTTGGTAAGCTCATCTACCTCTCACATACAAGACCTGATATTGGATTCCCATTAAGTGTAGTAAGTCAATTCATAAACAAATCTAATGAAGATCATCTTGAAGCTATTTATATAATTCTCCAGTACTTAAAAATGACTCTTGAAAAAAGGCATATTTTTTTGGAAATGAGCAAATAAGAAAGTGGAGACTTTTGCTAATGCAAAGTGGGCAGTTCAATTATTGATAGAAGGTCTATAACAGGTTATTGTACTTATGTTAGGGGGAATCTTATCACATAGCATGGTAAGAAATAATCCGTAGTTGCAAGAAGTAATGCTGAGGCAGAGTTCCGAGCTTGAGCTCAAAGTATTTTTGAAGGAATTTGGTTGAGAAGACTTCTTAAGGAGTTGAGAATTCCAACAGAACAACCTATGATGGTGTTTTGTGATAATCAAGCTGCATTCAATATTACAAAGAATCTTGTTCATCACGATCGAACTAAGCATGTGGAATTAGACCATCATTTTTTCAAAAAAAAGGTGGAAGAAGTAATCCTGAATGTAAGCCATACTCTGACTAACCTTCAAGTGGTTGACATTCTCATGAAAGCATTTGCAAGAATAAAGTTTGAAGAGATAACATCCAAACTTATAATGATTAACATCCATTCAAACTAGAGGGAGAGTGTTGAAATTGCTAATTATTTCCTAGAGCATAGAGATTTTTATCTTTCTATTTTATCTAGGAGATTTTTGTTTTAATTAGAGATTGAGGTATCATTATTCTAGATCTCAATTGTTTTTTAAATCCATGATTATTTGTTCTGTGTTTTATGAGGCTGATTTGGTAGTTTGTTGCTCTGAAAAGTCTATTTAAGTCTTATGGGTGTAATCCTTCATCATGTAGAAAATAAAAATACTGAGTTGTCCTCTTTTCTTTTTATCTTACCGTATTTTTCTATAATTTCTTTAAGTAGAGATAAAATTTTAGTCTATGTGTCAATCTTATTTAAAATTAAAATGTAAAATACTACTTTACATGATATTATACAAAATTACATTTCTTGGTTTTAAATAAAGCTATTGCAGTGTTATTTTTTTTTTCCATTTAGTCTATTTTAAAATTCAAATTGATTTAGGCGTTATTCTAAAAAAAAAAAAAATATCAAAATAGTAATAGAAATTTTATTAAAGGAATATTTATTTTTAGTATTTAAATTAGTTTTACAAATTTTCTTACACTATGCATTTGACAAATATAGGCTCATAATTTAAATAGCTAAATAAATAAATAAAATCTAAACTTTCCAAAAATAAAAAATATCCAAGAGAAAACAAGATTCTTACATATAGTTTTATGTTTTGTTTTTTAAAAAATGATACAATACTTAAGATTTTTAATATTAAGAAGGAATTGTTTTTTTTTCGATAAAAGCAATTAATGGGTCATTTTTAGAAAAAAAAAATTAATAACGTTAAAAAAATGGCGATTGAGTCAAATTAGGGAATCGAATTGAGGAATGAATTAAATTATATTAAAATAAATGTCGATAGGTAAAATAAATAATAAATATTCTAATTCTTTTGGATAAATTAACCACCAAATTATAACCTCTTAGATTTATATTCAATGGTCAAAAGTTTTGTAATTATTGACAGGTAAATGTCATAATTATTATTGAAGTCTGACCCTATATGTATAAATATTTATATATGGGCTTGAATCCAATAGTTATAATGATATTTACCTATCGATAGGTATAATTTTTTCCTCTGTTTGTTTTTGATCTGATAACTATTATTTAATGGGTTGTTGACTAAAAAACATAGTTCTCAAACTATAAGCTGAGAAAACTAACCATTAGCTACTGTCTACTAATTTGTTATTTCTTCTTTTGGATTTGTGCTAAAGACATGAACAGCCTCAAAAGGGTGAAGCTAAAGCACTCCTTCCATTCCATGTTTCAAGTGTCCCATGTGATCAATTTTCTATGATATCTTTATTGTTTGTGGTGCTTTTAAAAACAATGGTAAAATTGAATTTGTGGGAAATGGAATTGGCAAGGCAGTGACAAAGATCTGGGGAAAGGACATGGGTAGTACTAACTTGGGCCAAAATGATCTCTTCATAAATTTGTTTTCAAGAAAAATGATATTTTTAGGATCAGTTTGAATATATTTTTGTTTTTTGTTTTCTATTTAAATAAAGAAAATTTATAAATATTTTTGTACTACATGCTTGGTGACATTGTTTTTATTTTCTGCTTTAAAAACTGTAAAATTTTTTTTTAAAATAATGGAAGTAAAAAAATTCCACCTCCAAAATTATTTTAAACAAAAGAAAACCAGAAAGTGGTTAATTGTTATGGTACCTTGTAAATAAACTTTCAAAAATGATAATTTTCTAAATAAAACTTAAAAATAGTATTTTTGTCGATGATATTTTTCTAAATAAATGTTTTAAAGTGATAGTTTTTAGAATTTTAAAAATGATATTTTTCTAATTATTTTTTATCTTACCAATCATGTTTATGATTTTGTTTTTAAAAATTAAACATGATTTAATGTGTTATCAAACAAGTTTTTTACTTTTAAAATTTAAAAGCATAAACAAAATTTTTTATTTTTTTTTTAATTTTTTGAAACAAAAAATTAAAAGTGTATCCAAGCATGGCTAGGAGTGTCAAAAATATTTTTACCTATGATTAAGGACTTATTAACAATAAAAAGTTTTTGGGAAATTTATGCTAGTAATACAGTTTTGGCACAAACTTACCTTTTTAGTGTTATTTTTCAGAATGACATTCTCCTTATACAATAAAAAGTCCAAAATATCCTTTTAATTAGACTAGTTTAAATAATTCCTGTTAGAGCTTTTGACCTTTTTTTTTTTTCATTTTGCAATTTTTTGAATCAAAAAGGACAGAAATTTAAAATAAAATAAAAAAAATCACCGATTTATTTTTTTCTTCTTCTCGCTGTATAAACTCACCCCTTATCTCACTCTTAGCCTGTTTCTTCCCCCACTCTCTCTCAACATTGAACACTTCAAGTTTTTCCAACCAAACCCCTTACCTTATTTTCTAAATCTTCTCATGTAAGCCCTTAGCTAGCTTCAGTCTTATGGCTGCCAAGTAGATAAATAACTGTGTTATGGATTCTGAATGAGAAAGTAGGTTTCAGTACTAGTAACGGTTGAAGGTAACGGCGGTTTTGGTTTTTTTTTTTTTTTTTCATATTGTTTTTTGTTTGCATTAAAAAAATAAGAAATTAGTTGTGTAATAAATGATGCATTTATTGTTTATTTGGATTTAATGGAAGGAAAAAAAAAAATTAGTGACGACTGAAGAAGAAGAAATGGGTATAAATAATAATAATAATAAATAGCTCCAACAACCACTAGCTTTCATTCTCTGTCACCTTTGAAAATGCTGAAGTCATCCTCTGATTAGTCTATTTATTATTATTATTTCTCAAAGAGATCTTTCACGCTTCTTTATTTATGCTTTGTTTTTATTTTGTAAGTAAATATGTCTATTTTGTAATAAAAAACACCTAATTGTCACAAATTTTGTGAATTACAGTCACAAATTAGATTTTATACTTTTTTAGAATTGTGAGAAACTATTAACTGTAGTCACACACATTGTGATTCCTGATTTTGATAGCATAATTTTTCATATAAAAATAGATTTTGTGTGTGCTTAAGGTATTGTTAGACATTGTAGTTACAAATGTACGATTGTCACAACTTTTGTGACTTTAAGTCAAAAATTTTGACTACTATCAGGGATAATATGACTTAAAGTGATACATTATGACTACTAATCTATAAATTATAGATTTTCATATGAAAATTATTAGAAAATGAAATATTTATGATTAATTATGTGACTTACTCGTACAATCGAAGATGAACAAATTCTCTATTATTTGTTATTATCTGTCACAAATTATTTTTTCAAGGGTCATACTAAAATGTAAAATGTCTCAAACAAATTATAACTATGTAATGTCTCAAACAAATTATAACTATGTTTAATCACAATATTACAACGGAAAATATACCTGGAAAAAGGTATCAAGAATATTATGACATATAGTCACACAAATTTATTATAAATTTGTGATATATATGACCATCAGTTATAAAATTGTGACATTGTTCGTATCTTCAAAAACTCATTATATTTGTAATGATGTAAAATAAATTATGATCGTTAGTCACAAAATTATCACAAAATTATGACTACCAATAATAAAATTATTGAATAATAACAGCATTGTACGCTTGTATGTAAAGTGTCTGAAGGAATGGAAAATGTCTTGGTTCGGAAAGAAAAGAAACGTTTCTTAAAAGAAAAAAGAAGAGAAAGAAAAGTGAGTGATGACAGGAGCTTTGTACGCTTGAGAAAATGGGGAAAAAGTAAGGAAAAAGAGGGACCTATCCAAAAAATAAAAAAGAAAAAAGAAAAAAAAGTAGGAAAAATAGAAAATTGTGCTAGACTTTTTTCCTAAACCGCATTAAATAACCTATGGGTCTCCGTGAAAAAAAAATTGTCAGAAAATGGTTTTGGAATGACAAATATTTCTCTTTCTAAAAATAACTAAAAAAGTTATTATTTCAAACTAAAAATGTCATTTCGAAAATCACACTAAGAAAGTAAATTTATGCCAAATCTAAACTACTGGCGTCAATTTCACAAACTTTTTCCTACAACGTGGGTGCATAAGCATGTTGGATTCAACCATACCAAAGAATAAAGTGGCCTTTCACGAGATAGCCAAATTTTATTGCTATTAAAAAAGTGTAAGTGTCCTTTTTAGCTGTTATAAATTAATATATCAACTGTCTCTCATAAATAAATATTATATAATATATGTGTATATAAATATATATATAAATCTAATTTACCCAGTTGCTAAGTATATCATGGGGTGGTTTAATAATCGTTTATTTATATAAAAATTATTCGTAGTGTCTATAGCTTATATTAATGATCAAACACTAATCCCGTAATTCCCAAAGAATAAAGATGTAACTAAAGTAAAATTTAGACTTATGAATGTTTGATAAATTTATAATTTCGGTTAAATAATAAAATTTTTTTTGTCTCAATTCAGATCATTGTACTTAATTAATATTCTCACTAAATGTATCAAATAGTATTTTTTTTGTAATTTTTTTTAGGACTTATCGAATATATAAATTAATAATTGATTAAATACATAAAAATAATCATTTATAATATTTATGAGTTTTTTCTAGATAATTTCTATTTTTTAATTACATTCTTTTTCAAAATGTATCTAAAATTGTTTACTTATAATTTATACTTAAATTGAACTCAGTCTCGAGTTCTAATTTTTGCAATGAATACATCACATTTGGTATATAATATGGAGCCTATTTATAATGATTTGTATTATTGAAGTAAAACTAACAACTATTAATTATCATTATTATATTCAATATACATGAAATATCTTGAAATATTATATTTTATAAAGTATTAAATTTTAAAGCTACATTTATAGTTATATGTGTATATATTTCTTAAATTTTGTATGTACAGTTGTACACTGGAAATTAATTTTTTGAATTTTATTTATATACAAACAATATATAATAACTTTTGTGTATATATATGTGTTAATTTTTAGGCTTCTTTGTATGTACACATGAACTTTGACTATATCTAATTTTTATTATTTGAGGTCATACATATATCTTAGGGAAAAAAAATACAAGTATTAAGATCATACTACTCTTTTAAATTAATAAATATTTGTTTATTGATAAATTAATAAAGTATTTAGTTATTGATAAATAAATAACCTTAATAAAATAATAATTTCTCTTAATCCCAACAGTTTTAATTTATAGAGATTTTATATAAAAGAAAGAATATTATGAAATACAATAGACTAGAATTAGCAGGAATGCTCAAAAGCCAAACCAAACTAATTCAAGTGACAAATCCAATATAATTCAATTGTCCAAAATTAGATATACAATTACAACTAGATTTTAATTGAATTAGTTCAATTGGTTGATTTCATTATAAAAGAATTTGATTAGAACCAAATTATTCCAATTTATATTAAATGAATAAAAAATAAATATATTTAAGTGCTTTTTTTTTTTTTTTTTTTTTTTTTTTTTTTTTTTTTTTTTTTTTTTTTTTTGCATGTGTGTCCTTTAAAATAGACTTTACCCTAGTAGTTTAAATAAAAACTCTATCTCCACTTAACTGAGTAGCATGTGTTGAGAATCAGGTCCTAAAGCTTGTAATTAGATATTTGGTTTATTGATTAATAGTAAAATTATATTTTCTTAGTGTTTTACTTATATTTGCTTTTAATTTATACAATTTAAATATCATGATATGTCCTTGATTATTAATGTAATCTTAAACTAAGCCTTGTATATAGTTTTAGAATAATAATCTAAAAATAGTTCATAATTGTTAAATAACATTTGTCATTTTATTTAATTAATATTATTAATGAGGTGGGCGTTTACAAATAAAGTAGTCATATATGTTACAACTTAACTTACTAAACAACACCTCTTGGAGTTTGACACCTCAATAGTGAGATGTTATCCAAAGGTTTGACACGTATCTAAGTGTTTGTTTTTGAGAAAATTCCTTCAATGAAAGCATGTTGCCTATCGCCCTTTAAGCCTATTATTATAGAGATCCAATAAGATGTTGATACCTCACACTTTTACACTTGACTTCTAATGTAGTTGCGATAAGTGAGGGGAAAAGAAGAAACATCCAATTAGGTTTTAACACCTCGACATAAGTGTAGTCTTTCAAATAATCTTCTTTTTGACATAGCCTATAGCTTCTTATTAATATGACATAAACTTGTTAATTTCTTTTTAAGAAATTGACACTTGTATTGGAATATCAAAGTTTTCTTTTATCCAATATAATTTTGACAGATCATATTTTCTTAATTGACCCGATACTGCATTATTTTGTGACTTAATATTTTAATAAGTGACTAGTTATAAAAATTTCATCACACCCCAAAATATTAAGTACTCTAAGTAAACGTGACCCTTTGCTAGGACTCATCATTTTGAAATCTTTTTTCAATAAGGTCTTCAAATATGTCCACACCATAACTATATAGATATATCCCAATTAAGTTGGCACCCACTTGTAAGTAATCCAATACTCCTCCAATTCAAAGAGAATAATAGCCGATACAAACTGTAGGCAAGCTCAGAATAGTAGATTACTAGTTCTAGTTAGGATCCAAATAGTCATATGCCAAAATATTTTTATTGGATTAATATAACTCAAACAATGTCTTATTAAAACACTAGTAGAGAAAAATGCAATGAGAAAAATTTCTAGAAAGTAAAAAAGTACGTTGTAGGTGAGCAATACTTTAGCGATGAACTTAAGTATTAATCTTATTGAAGCTTCAATACTGTAATTAGCTTGCTTGCTTATGGTAATTCTTAGCACAGAAATTGTGATGTTGAGAGATTTCTTGAATCATATGTAGTTTCCACATTTGAATCATATGAATATAGAGAGAGAATAATCCTCATTAAAAAAAGAGATTTTTTCAATATAAAGATAATATAGAGAGATATATAGATAATTATTCAAGATAAAATATGAAGATAAGAATTGATAAAAAGTTTTATTATATTTCCAAAGTTTATTGGAATTACAATTAATTGATAGATCCTTTGAACTTTGAAATAGTCAGTTAAGCCTAAGAGCTAGATGTCTAGATTAGGATGTGTGCCTAATTTATAAGTTTAAATTAGGTTGTATACCTAATTTATATGATTAGATTGGGGTATGCATACAATTCCTATGTTTAGACTAGGTTGTGCACATAGTTTGTACTTTAAACCTTAGTCGTACAAAAATTTTGATGTAGATATAAGCAAATAGTTCCTAATACAAATGTACATGGTGGCAGCATAGGCTTGAACTAAGGGGTACTTTCAGATAACATTATCTAATCTTGATTATGGTTCTAATATGTCATTGGTAACATAGGCTTAAACTAAAAGATAATCTTAGGAGATATCCAATTTAAAAGTTATACTAATAGTACCTAGTTCTAACGTATCTTGGCAACAAATTGCTTGTACCAAGTATACTTTTAAGTGTAGTTTTTACCTCACTTAGGAATTGTACAACTATAACAACAAAGTATATAGATAGATAGAGATTTTTAGATATGCCCTAAGATAAGTTAATATCAACCAATTATTACTGTTCTCAGATATAGATATATCTAGAAAATTGTATAAAGTATTTCTTAATAAACTTTAGGTCGGTTAGTATAGAAAGTTTACCTTTATTTAAGTCTTTGAGGGTGTAGTATTAACTAAATTTGATATTTGTAATTTGATAGGCCTTTCCCAATTAGGTATAGACTTAATAGTGTACATTCTTTTTATAATGTAATCAGCTACTTTGAGTACTAAGTTATCTTCCTAGAAATTTCTAGCTCTTATCAATTTGTTGTAAGTTCGAGTGATTTTTCTGTAATAATTTTGAACTCCGCCTTATACTTGTGTTCTATAATCTTTCAAAATTTCGAGATTAAATTCTTAAGAGTTTTCTATTCCATCGAATGCTATATCAGTAGACGATATATTTAATTTTACTAACCATAAAGTTTCAGCTCCATATACTAGAGAAACTTGAGGTTTTTTAATAGTAGTAGGCTTAATGGTTCCATAAGCCAAAAAGGAAGTGGTAAGTAGTCATTCCATCAGACTGATTTTTTCTCAATTATTTTTCTAATGATGGCCACCAAAATATTGTTAAAGGCTTTTATGGCTCTATTAGTCTATTTCCTAGATGGTAATAAGTAGTCATCCCTCGATAAATTTTTCCTTAATTTTTTTTTTTCTAATGATAGCCACCATAGTTTGTTAAATGATTCTATAGCTCTATTTCCTTGAGGATAAAATCTGTTGGACTTTTCATGGAAGATTTGATATATGAGTAATTGTCAAGACCCAAAACCCGGGCTAGTGGCAGAAGGGGAATTTCACAAGGTGGGAAATCCCTTAATTTGTTTGAAAAGTGTCAAAAGTTCTAGTTTTTATAA
>JXTB01000102.1:465314-481921 GCA_002914805.1 Parasponia andersonii | reverse complement strand
CCATATTTCAATTTGAAATCAAATCTATTTAAATATATAATCCTATCCATATTTAAATAATCATTTAAATTTCCTTAAATCAAGTGATCTTATCCTTGATTTAAATTTATTTAAATTGAGGATTTTATCCTTAATTTAAATCCTTCCATAAACTAAGTATCTCATCTTTAATTTAAATTCAAATATTTAAATTTCAAAATTAGAGAATATAGGATTTTCTGATAGATTCTTATCCTATCATATTAGTTACCAAAATTTAAATTTCAAAAATTAGATAAGATAACGAATTTAAATTTCCTAAATTATCTCTAATACAAAATTCAAATAAGGAAATTTAAAATAGGAAATTATCTAAAATAGATAATCTGACGTCAATGGCATTGGGACGCCGATCGGAACGCTGTCGCATAGTTCGGAACAAGCTAAAGGTCCGAACGGGAAACCGTAATGAGGACGATCCTCGGAATGTCATGCGGCCACGCTCGGGACAATCCTGAGTGCCGACGGGCTCGCATAATACTACACGGCCTCACTCGGGACAAGTACCAAGCGACAACGGGCTTATGTATATTTCGACGACAAGCGTACGAGATGGCATGCATGCAGCAACAGAGGCAGGGCAAAGTGGCGTGGCTATGGGTACGAGACATTGTTGCATACAATTGTGTAGTCATACCACGTACAGCAAAAAGAATGGATCCTCGGGGATGTCACGCGGTCACGTGTGGAAATAATTCCACACACCAATGGGTCACACACGACATTGGCATAGCTATGGGCACGGGACGAAGCGACCACAAGAGCGGGACAAGGCCCGCGAGGCCACGGGAGCAGGCCGACAGCCGTGCAACTAGCACACGGGGTGCCACCCGAGTGGCCACGGGAGTGGGCCAACACCTGTGCGGCTAGCGCACGGGGTGCCACCCGCGCGGCCATGGGAACGGGCCAACACCCATGTGGCTAGCGCACGGGTTGCCACCCACGCGAGGTTGCTCCCGCGCGGCCAATGCGAGGGGTTACCACCCGCGTGGTTGTCATGCGGGTCTCCCAGCCACAGTAACATGGGCGGCACGCACGACTCTCAGCGTGCGCCGCCTCGTAGCGTTTTCGAATCCAAAAAATCTGTAACTTAATTGTCAAATAATTTTTCTTAAAAACTATGATACAATTAAGGATCAAATGAATTTCTACGTACAGTTTTATCAAGAACATAAAACATAAATGCATAGAAAATCAAGAACATGCTAGAATCATAATCAAAAATAAATCATATGATCATAAACTCATAGTAACATCTAATTGATTATCATTTAAGCTCAATAAAATCAATTAATCATCATACATAGTAGAGCATACTCATAAATATGAACATGACCAAACATAATCAAAGAGATCATTATGGAAATCATAGATCATCAAACTTTAAGAGAATAAATATGAATAAGATATGCTAGATCATCGAAAACCTTTGCTCTGATACCAATTGCTGGAAATATCGAAAAATAAATTTCCAAAAAATAATTTTATCGAAAACGATTTTTGCAGTTTTGTAAACAAATCAAGAACGCAGCGGAATAGGTATATTAAAATTTTCTTGAAATTTTACAAAACTAAAACATAGGATGGTTGATCTAACATAAATCAATTCATAGATCTTGGTTTAAATAAACTTTGGAAGCACTTCACAACCACTGAGCCTTCCCATCTATTCTCTAGAGCCCTTTGAATGATCCGGTGTATGGGCACCTTCTTGATTCCCAACGAAAGATGAGTGAACGATCCGGAAAACGATCTTCCTTCTCCTTGAGTGCACGTCTGCGACCTTGGGTATCTCTCCCTTAGCGGCCATAAACGAACACGGGACTTCTCCCGTGGCAGCTCGTCTCTCCCTCTCTCACTTTTTCTCTCTATCGCACAAAAAATGCATAGTTACTGTGCAAGAGTGGCATATACAACCCTTAGAGTGACTTAGGAGAACTTTTCTCTTAAGTATTTAAAGAGATGTAAATTCTAATGAGCTTATTGGGCTCAACTGACCATTCAATTAGTTATTGGGCTATGAGTGAGCTAGACAGGGGACCTTATGGATCCAAATAGTCTAAGCTTCAATGGGCCAACTACTCATAATCATAATTAACTATTAATTATGACTGGGCCATGCCCATTAATATTGGGGCACTCCACTATAGGCCCAATATTGCACTCTTAGACTAAATGTCATATATTTTCTGTGAAGCTAATTAACACTTTAATTAACTTGATCCATTTAGCATATACTATACCTGCAAATATACCCCGATGCAATGCTGTATTAGTGAGGTGAAATTATCGTATTACCCCTCTAGTATATATTTATCTTTGAGTTATCATTTTTCATCTAATGGATAATAATTGACTGCGGTATTTGTAACTACCCATACAAACACAGTCAAATTCACAAAATGAATACCTGATGTCTAGTCTTTTATTATCTATATCCTTGAAAAAATACAAAGTGATATTATATGTATGGTGTTCAAATCATGAAAGACATTATCGTCAATTCACAAATCTTATCTTCCAAGATATCGGAGTTCGAACCATATAATCGAACTAGTCCTATAGTAAGTCAAAAAGAAAAAACTCATGAAAGTAAGTCCGACAATCACTAGGATTGAGGTAATCTTGCAATAGTGCTAGATTAGTGAAAGATAGAATATTGAGTTACGACTCTTAACCTCATTCTATTTTCACTTGGTCCAGTTCAATGCACTTATAACTTTCTTATAACGCACTAGTGTTTCTATCTGAAGTCAAACACTTCGATGATTGGAGACTTCATCAATCCCGTTGAAATAGACAACACTATATTCTACGGCAAAATAAAGTATTCGATCTTTCTTTGCAAAATGTGAACTTTTTAATTTAGACATAATGAAATAAATAATTTAGTCTCCCAAATGTGAATACTTCACACGAACAATTATTTATTACTCATTATTAGTCATGGAAACTTTTAGACGTTGGCATAATAGAAAACATAAATATCACATGTATATTGTTGGGACATAATATGGAATTTATTAATAACAAATAGATAACACTTAAATCCAATAAACATTGTTTAAAAATGCCAAATAAAGAAACTGTTTTCTAGGGCATATTCCCAACAGCTACTTGGTCTTTCTAGGCTTTACATTGTTTTTATCACCTTTGAGGTTTAGCTCTTTGGTGGGTTGGATCTTTATACACCATTTTATGTATCTCCTTTGAGTTAAGATACTATCGTTCTATTTTTCCTTATTTTTTTAGTGAATATCACTGAAGTGATCATTTTTTGGAATTGTGTCTAAGTTTGTGTCCATTTTTTTTCAATCTTATCCCACTTAGGAATGTAAATGGGTTGAGGTATGTTGGAAATAGGATGAATGCTAGAAAGGTTAAGGAATAAATTAGAGAGAATTTTGGTGGAAAAAAAAGAACTTGTATTATTACTTGAATTATTTCTCTTTTGCTTGATACAAAATGGGGGGAGGAGCACTTTATTTATACTACTCCAAGGATGATTCTAGATGCTCCATCTAACCTCCACTATCTAATTAATTATACAAAATACAAGAGTAATCTAGCAAATATAAGAATACTCTAGAAACTTAGATGTTAAACTATGGGCTATTAGACATACACACCAAAACAAGGCAAACTCACAACATAAGCTTAAAAACAACTAAATTATGGCCCAATTGGTCACAAAAAAGGTCTATTTCTAACAAGGTAATGCTCCCCATGTCTACGTCTTTTTCCTTGTCCTCATCCTCGTCCCTAATCTCTCTATCTTATCCTCGGTTAAATGGGATAAGTAATCCCTTCTGGGGTCAGATTCTCAAGGAGGCTTCCTGTATGCTCTGTATTTGTATTAGAAGAATTAGCAACAAATTAATTAAAACAATAAAATATTAACTAATTAAATGTTAGAATTCATGTTACTCCTGAATCTAAAATTTAAAATTTTTTAGTATTACTTTATGCCTATTTTTTTTTAATTGCATACACGTAGCATGTATATTTAAGTATACGGGAGATTCAAGTGGATTCTCCCAGCCTCGAGCTAGCTCGAGCTCGAGCTCAACCTCGACCTCGACCTCGGTATTAATCCTAGTCCCAACCTCGCTGTGGAAAATTGACATCCTTAGTCCCATTCGAAAATTTAAACTTAATTAATTCGTTTTGAAACTTTTAGGTTCAGCTAAGTAGAAATAGAATGGGAATTCCCTTATACGAATTGTTCTTACTATTAAAGGCCACTGTTCAACCTGACCTTTAGTGTCCCAACTGCATTGGTCAATTTTTGGTTTGGTAGAGGGCAAACTGAAAATTGATTGGTCAGTTGGTCAGTTTTGGGTTGTGTTGGCATCCCGATCGGTAAACACTCCTACTAGTATTTGGTGAATTTCGCTTGGACTCCCCGCTATTCGTTAAATTTGAAAGGTGTCAAGTTTTGAAAAATCAAATAGCTAAGAAGATGACAAGACGTCCCACGTTCTTTAAAGGGGACGGTTGAGACCCATGATGGCTCATATAAATAAAGTTCAAATCCATTTGTAATTAGCAATTTAATTATAATAAAAATATTTGCTATTATGTATTCTCGCTTTATTTTTTTCTGTCAATTAACCCTCTTCGGATCAAGGATAAATTTGTCTCTGTCAAATTAGTCTACAGAGACAAGGATACATCAACAAATTAGCATCAAGGACAAATTAGTCAAAACGCTCCTATACTGGAGATAATTCTATCGACCCCCCCGCTAATGTGGATAATAATCTCATGTGGATAATAATCTGTTAATTTAATAGAGTATCTGCTTTTATATATACCATTTATTGTATTATTGTCATTACAACTTTGAAGCTGCATTTGGTCAGCTCTTGTCGTGAACTGATTGAAGATTATATATGAGTTTCTTGTGCTAAATCTTGGGAATTGACGTGATTATATACGACTTTGCTGTGCCAAATCTTTGAGAATTGACGTACGTAATTGAAGATTATATATGAGTTTCCTATGCCAAAACATTGGGAATTGAAAATTTAACATATACTGTTAAAGATTAATGTTTCTTGGTACATTGATAATTCCTGGATTCAGTGCCTACATGGTGATAATTTTGCTGTTCTCTTTGTACGTTTATAGGCTTTAATGTTTTTTGGTTTTAATCATTTTATATATCCTGTATTTAAACTATGAGTTTGCATTTCATGCAACTTATCCAAGAAAGTTCCCTTTTCTTTGAGTTTATTCTGATTTACAATTCCTTATGTCCATGTTTTTTTCTTGTTAGAATCTCCCAAATGATGCCTACAAGCTACTAGCTGTTCCTTCGCTATTTGGTGGTGTTCAACAGAGTTTTACTCTACAGAAAAAGAAGAAGAAAACAGAGTTTTGATTTATTAATTCAAGTGAAATGTTCTGATGGATTTAATCCCACCTTGTGCAGTCAACCTCATGTGTTTTGACTTTAAGCGTCTATTCAGTTCCTGTTGATTACAGGTCAGCCTCTGTCCTTTTCTCTAAAAAGAGAAAAATCAATGTGCATACATACATATATATATATATATATATATATATATATATATATATATTCTTCTGTAGGTGAAGCCAGAATATCTTTGAAAATTTCACTTTATGCTACAGCTTGAGCTGTTCCTCTGTTAAAATATATCAAGATTTGGGCGTTTTAGTTTACTGTTTGTTTGTTGTTTTTTTTTTTTTTCCTTCAGAGAAGGCAAAGCCCGTTCATTATATCTGCTTCTCTTTCCTCAGCATAATCTGTATATTTTAGAGTTTATAGATTAGCTTTTTGTTTTCAATTTGTATGCACATCATTGCAGCCAGCAGATTGCTTTACATTTTTATGTATTTTCTGTTTCATTCAGTCAAGAGATGCCTAGATCTCCTTTTAGTGTGGAGTTTGATGCTGCCAATTCAACTTGGTTATCAAATGATGTGGTCTTGTTGTCAACAAAATCTGGGGAGCTTTTGGTGCTGACCCTTGTTTATGATGGGTGGGAAGTGATGGCATCTGACTTTAAATATCTTGATTGTGTTTATGTTGACTTAAGAATCCAAAATTGCGTCTAAAGATGGAGAAATTCTTAGTTTTTTCTTTCTTGATGGACATTTACTTAGTAATTCACGATCTTTTCCTGTATAGAACAAAGATGGCTACATTCATGTCTCAACGCTGTATTCTAGTGACTGTAATGGATATCAAACATCCTATTATGACAATTTGCAGGGTTGTGTGGGGACTTAATTTTTCAAAATCTAAAGAGTCAGTACTTACATTGGTAAGTCATAAATGTGTTAATGTTACGTTGCCTTTTGGACTTAATTTATACAATGATGAATTGCGATTGCTTCTCAAAATCTGCTAATTCTTTTGTTATTTTTCCAGTGGTTTCTGAAATTTTATGTGGGGAGGAATTTTGCTACTGACTTCAAATTTACAGGTCGGAGATATTAAGGGAGATGCTGCTACAGCAGAGCGGTTGTGAAGTTCATCTCTGAAGTATTGCAAGACTTGGCTAGTGATGAGGAGCTCTCTTTATATGTTTCAGCTTCAAATAACTCAGAATCAGCTCAGGTTATTTACATTTCTATTTTGGCTTCATTGTTTTACTCCTGGTGGATAAACTTGATACCTATTAGGATTTTTCTATAAGATTAGAAGAGACGGCAAGAGGATAACTACCAAGGTAGGAAGAAAAAAAAAACATAATACCAACTTCTTTAATGACATGCAATTGTTGATCCATGTCAAAGACAAGAGACTCTGCATTCTCCTTTTCTTCTCTTGAAACTCAAAGGAAGCCCCCAATTATACATATCCCAACCAGTCAAGTTAGTTGGTTATGTTCCCATTTAGTAATCTTTTATAATGTAAATTTAAGATGAGCCTTTTCTTGTGAAACATGTCGAATGTGTACGCACTTATTGTTGTAATAACTCTTGCCTAGGCCTATTGCAGCTTTGAGTGTTCCTTGTTTGACCAGTGATTTTCTTCACGTTGTTAGGAACTTACTAAAATTGTGATCTGCCTAAATTTGTCAGTATAGTTGAGACAAAATTTCTGGTTTTCTGTTTTAAAGTACTTTAATACATCTTGTACTTTCTTGTTAATGCAGAAGTCATTCTTATTGCAGGATTCACTGATAAATGGTTGTCCTTTGAAGTTCTTCTGTAGTCTAAGGATTCATGCAGATCCAAATCATTCTGTATTTGCCGAACAAAGTAGCTGTAAACTGGTTAGTTTTTTTTTATTACGTTGTGGATTTTCCTCCTCCTACCTGCATGACGAATGTAGCGTAGTTTTTATTCCACTACCCTATAGGTTCTTAGGATCTCTTCACATTTAAGATTTATCCAACCCGGTTTTCAGCTGCAGGTTACTGTCTCTGAAGTGTTTGTATTACGGACGTTTACATGGCTGTTAAGGAATTATATGCTTCCATTTCTATTTATTTATTTATAATTTGCATATGCATATTACTGTTTATTGGAAAGATTTAGGTTATGCAATAATAATAATAGAAGGTAAGGGAGGATTGCTGATAAAGGGCAGGTTGAATCTTTAGAATATGAATTGAAGACAGGTTCTTATGATTTCACCAGGAAAAAATTATAATAATTCTCAGAATTTGGTTCTTTATCGGACTGTACAATCTCTACCTGCTTAACTCAATATTGTGTTCTCCCTGCAATGTTTATCAGCTCACAAGGAACTATGCAGATCAGATTTTTCATTTTATCTTCCTTATTTTCCAATGCTCAGCTTATTTCCATTTACAGGTTTCTGAGATTTACTTTAAGGGGTTGAAGGGTGCGATATCTGCTTTATCATCTTCTTGGCCATTTTTTAATAGCTTCTGGTCATAAAATTAGTTTACACGAGTGGAGTGGTAATGAGTTAAATGGCATTGCAGCTAGAGTATTGTACGTGCTACTCCTTCACTAATTCTCTCTTATATAACTTCGTTCACAAAAAATTTGGATTTCAATCTTAAGATTAATTGATTTTCTTAGTGTAATTGTGTTGTGGAATTACTGTTGTAAAGTTTAGAAAGTTATCTGCTTGTGAAAGTCCTGTAATAAGAAAGGCACAAAGATTAGGAGAGTAAAGGGAGCCAGAGCTTGATCATATGACATCATAGTTTATTAGTGTGTTTAAAGTTTCTCTTCTCGTGAAAAATTTGCATTTGATTTTACTCGTGCTGAAGTTTTCTCCCATCTCACAAGTGTGAATTCCTTCTTGTTAAACACCTATATACATGCTTGCTGGTCAAGTAGTCTGTTCTTTCTCAAGTGATCGATGCTCAAGGAACGAAAGCATATAAGTTCATAGTTGGAAGAAGCGAGGAGCTGTACTCAGTTTTCTTGGCCAATGATTTTCCGAGAACACGCAAGACAGCAATATTTGGAGAACCTTTGTTTTTGTGCGAAATTGAATTTAGACGAAGAAGATTGTCCAGTCGTACGAATGACCAGAGTTGTTTATGCTAGTGGTCGGAATCAGATGGGTCTTTGTTTGGTGGGCAAGGTTTTGAGTAATCGGCCGATTGCTAATATAGATGGTCTCCAAAAAGACATGATGCCCAGTTGTGATACTAGTGTTGGTGTTGATAATAGTGAGCCAGTGTGTGTACAAATAGGGGACGAGTTAACGATGGGAGTTTTGCAGTTAAAGGATTCGGGGATACATGGAGATGTTGCTGAGGAAGTAGGTGCAATTGATGTGAAGGGTGGTGTTAATGATAGCTTAATTAATAAAGGGAAATATAAGGTTTTTGAAGGTGGTGTGAGTTCTAAGGAGATGTTCTCTACAGAGGATACTATGGCTTTAGGTAAAATTTTCAAAGATAATTTGATGTCAACAAAGAATATTGGTCCTATGGGTGCAAAAGGAGTTCTTAGTGCTAAGAGGCATTTTAAAAGACACAGTGCTAAGAAACCCGACATTGTTATGAGTCCGAAGCATGCTAAGTTTTTCAACGTACAATCTCCACACAAACCTCGTAAGGTTGGCACTCCTAAGAACCTTGATTTGAATGCTAAAGTCAGTGGTGATAGTTTGGGAACTAAACGTAAAAAATTCTGGCTGACTTGAAGATGAATTGTGATGTGAGAAAGAGAAAAAGAGGTGATATGGAAGTGAGTCTTAACAAAGAATTGGCAGAGTCTACTTTGCAGGCCCGCGAGGAGTCATGAGTTGTCTATTTTGGAATGTTCAGTGCTTGGGGAACCCTAAAACATTAGTTGCTTTACGTTCTGTTGTACGTAAAGTCTCCCGGGTTTAGTTTTTTTGCTCGAAACTAAACTTGTTGGCTCGTGGGCAATGGGTGTGAGATATAGTTTGGGTTTTCTAAATTGTTTTGTTGTGGATTACATGGGACGTAGTGGCGGTCTCCTTTTTTTTTGGAAAGATGATTGGGATGTTACAGTTCATTCGTACTCTCGAGGGCACATTGATGTGACCATTATTTCAGAGGAGAAAATTCAATGGAGATTTACTGGCTTTTACGGCAATTCTCAGTATTCGATGCGGAAATTTTCTTGGGAGTTGTTAAGGCATTTGAAAGGTATGTTTTCCCTCCCCTGGGTTTGTGGAGGGGATTTTAACGAAATTTCTTCCCCCACTGAGAAAGTCGAGGATCCTGAAAATTGTGTTTCTAGGATGGTTAACTTTCAATGTGCTCTTACGGATAGTAATCTTTCTGATTTGGGTTTCGTTGGTCTCGTGCCTACATGGAATGATAGGAGAAATGGTGTGTTAAATGTTCAAGAACGTTTAGATTGTTTTGTTTGTACAGATGCTTGGCGTCTGTTATTTCCCAATGCATCTGTGCACCATATGGATATTTTTGTTTCAGATCATAGAACTTTGGTGTTATTTCTAGCTGAAAAGTCAAGGCCTAGTCAGAATTAGGACAAAGAGGCCTTTCCATCTTGAGCCTTTCTGGTTTAAAGAGGATGACTTTGCAAAAGAGTTTGGCTAATAGTCAGCAGTCTTCTTTGTCTGGGATCTCAACTTATTTATAGCATTATGGTGAGGCTTTGAGGACTCGGAGCACGAAGCGTTTTAAGCGTTGGCGGATATTATTATAGACAAAACAGAAACGACTTGTTTCTCTTTATGATCGCTCTCAGGAGGTTGGTGTGATGGATAAAATCCGGAGTTTGGAGAAAGAGATTGGCGTTTTACTTTATAGAGAAAAGCAGTACTAGAAACAACGATCTTGTGCAGACTGACTAGACTCAATTTATCGAAATACTAAATATTTTCATGCAAAGACTTCTGGTAGAAAGCGAAGAAATGAGACTTGTTGTCTTCGTAATAACCATGGGGATTTGTGTGAAAATAAAGAGGATTTAATTCATATTTTAGAGGATTATTTTGGAACAATTTTTCACAGTTCCAGTCCTATTGGAGAGTGTCTTGAGGAGGCATCTGCATTTATTACTAATCGCCTTTGTTCAGAGGAACTTGATATTATCTCTCCTCCCTTCACAGTTGTCAAAGTTACTAAAGTTCTTTTCACTATGGGTACGAATAAAGCTCCTGGTCCGGATGGGTTTCGTGCATTATTTTTCCAAAAGCAATGGGAAGTGGTGGGTCCAGAAATTACGAATGTTTGTCTTAGTATCCTTAACAATGGTGAGTTGGTCAAAGCTATCAATCAGACAAATATTGTGTAGATTCCTAAGAAGATCTATCTAGAGTATGTGGCAGAGTATAGGCCTATTAGTCTTTGTAATGTAGTTTATAAACTCATTACGAAGACAATTGCAAATAGGCTGAAGCTTGTTCTACCTAGCTTTATCTCAGTCAATCAAAGTGCTTTTGTTCTTGCGAGTTTGATTAATGATAATGTTGTAGTTGCATTTGAATTGCTACACTTGTTGTCCCAAAAAAGTAATAGGAAGAAAGGTTTTATGGCATTAAATATTGATATGAGTAAGGCGTATGATAGGGTGGAATGGAGTTTCGTTGGAAAGGTCATGGAAAAGATAAGAGTTTCCACAGAACTGGGTTTCCTTGGTGCATAACTGTATTTTGACAGTAGAGTTTTCTTTTTGTATCAATGGCAGGGTAAGAGAGGTCATGTGGTTGCTTCAAGGGGTCTTCGACAAGGCTGTTCATTATCACCATATCTGTTTCTCTTATGTACCGAGGCTTTGTCTTCTTTGATTCGTCATGCTGAAATAAAGTCTGAATTATTAGGAATGAAATACTCTCGATCAGGTCCAAAAGTGAGCTATTTATTTTTTCGCCGACGACTCGATTGTTTTTTCACGGGCTTGTCGTAATGAATGTTCTGTTTTGTTGAATATTCTTTCTTGCTATGAACGAGCATCGAGACAAAAAGTTAATCTTGAGAAATCGGCCATCATTTTTAGTCCCAATGTTGACGAGGACACCCGGTTGGATCTTTAGAGATATTTTGGGCTTTCTAGTGTTAATTTTCATGATTCTTATTTAGGTCTCCCTTTGGTGGTGGGAAGGAATAGAAGAAAAACTTTTGCCTCTATTAAGGACAAGGTTTGGAAACGGGCCCAAAGTTGGAAGATGAGACTGTTTTCTGCAGGCGGTCCTACAAGCATTTCCAAGTTATTTGATAAACACTTTTAAGGTACCAATTGCTCTTTGTAATGAATTGCAGTCTATTATTTTAAGATTTTGGTGGGGTAATTCTCTTGGGAAAAAGAAAGTGGCTCGGGTTTGTTAAAATACCAAATTTAAGAAAATATTATTTTTCTACATTTTTTAAAAATAAATATTTTATAAATAAATGTGGAATTTTTCAAAAGTTCACCCGTCGGAAGTTTTAGAAAAAGTTCATATATACCCATGTTTTGAAGCATATATTATTATTATTTTCCTGGTTGGAGCGGGGTTTATCTAGACCTATTCATTAGTCGAACACTCACCTTATTATTTGATTTGATTGGAACAAGCTGGAAACTAGTTTTATAAAAGAGTCGTACAACTTCACAATATCTTTTTCCGTATTCTTATTCTTGTAAAAGGGTAGGTTCAAGATATTTCTTTCCGTATTCCATTCTCTCTCTCTAAAAAAAAAAAAAAAAAATTGGTAATAATATTTGATGCACTGATTTCAGACGTTGATGCCATGGATTCCGGTGTGTGTATAACTCCTCCGTTGTCTTGTCTTACTTAGGAATTAGGATATTGATTATCGATCAATCGTATGAAGTTCGACTACTATTCTCTTTTTGGGAAAGGTGCACAATTTTTGTTTATGGAATCTGATCTTTGAATGGTTTGATTTCATGATTTTTTTTTTTTCGAGTGTTGCTCCTACCAATTTGCTTTTCTGCTCATTTAATGAATGTTCTGCAGATCAATTTTCTTTTCTGATTATAAAGAATTCACATGGGTATTTGAAGAATTATTTATTTTTCATGATTTTACACTTTGAATTATTGCGGCTTAGTAAAATTACTTGATGAAACTGGCCCCCGGTTCACTTATTGGATAAATAATAACGGTTTAGCAGCTTCATATTGGACTCTTAATTTGATAAAGTTTTAGCAAATATGAAATTTATCTAGAATTCTGTCTATTTCGGTGTACAATTAGTGTTTTATGAAATCATAAATTTTTCCAATTATGGAAGAGTGGTAGCTGAAAACATGTTCAACTTAGTGAAACTAGGAAGAATAATTTTTTAATCCTGTATTTGTTTGGATGATATAGCTATNATATTTTGTTCAAATTATACTTTCTCTTTTTGTTATTATCAATATTGACCCTTAGATTTGAAATCTGTTATAAATTTATACCTGATACTAATTTAGAGTAGTTAATTTACCAAGTTACTGTTTAAAAAATTGAAAATAAACCATATAAAAACTGATCCGAGAATAAGTTTATTAAATCATCTTAGTAAATTAGAATTAGTGTCAGAGTATAAATTTGTAACAAATATGAAATCTAAAGATCAATATTGATAATAACCAAAACAAAAGGTATAAATTGAACAAAATGTCAAAATATAGGATATAAAAATGATAATTTCCCTAACGAAAAAGTATTAAAAGTTTTGAAACAAGATAATAACACAAAAATATCTCAGGGGTTATAATTAATTTCAATTGTTTCTTATGTATTTTCACATTGTATAATGACCTCATTCATCAAAATATTTTCTAAATACAGTGTTTTGAATTGTCATTCATGGTATTTTATCTTAAAAAAAAATAACTTTTTGAAATATTATGTATTTGGCAAGTTACAAACAAGTTAATTAAATTGTTCTATTAGATTCCCATACTTGACTTAGAAAATTAATTTTCCATAGTTTAGAATCCTGTATTCTATTAAGCTTAATGACTTTTTGCTTTCCAAAAAAAAAAATAAAAAACTTCTCCAGCTGGTTTCACTTTAATTGCTACTTGAACTAGAGTAAGTTGAGTCCCAGTATTGTAACAAGCTCCTGCCTTATGGACACCTTATATATGGGTACTTATTTATAGTTATTATTTTGTCTAATAGAAAATTATCGTGATTTTTTATTATTAAAAGATTTTTTATGGTAAAAGGTAATAAGAGGAAAAAAAAATTAAATAATAGATTTTTTTTTTTCAACTACTCAAATTATTGGAACTATTAAATAATTTTTTCTTAACTGATACATGTATACTATTGTTTTTACGGTAGACAATTGATAAACATATATGAAAGTAGAATCTTGTTCCTCTGCTATATCCTAAACCCATATAAATTGTTTGAAGGCATCCATGAATTTTGTTTACCGTCTTTATAGCATTTACTTTCTAGTTGAATCAAGTGCAGACATCATGTCTGTTTGGTAGTAACTTAGAACTCTCTTTTTGGAGAAATTTTCCTCTTTGATCGAATTTTAGTCTACATCCCTACCTCCAATCTTAAGATTTGGAGAAAATTCAACTTTGAAAGTTAAACCCTTAATTACTAGGAATGTGGGGATAGACCAATAAAGAATAAAGAATATACATCAAATAACGGTGCATTACACTTCCCGATTCAATTTTGCAATGTACAATGTCACATGTCTAGATCTTTGGTTTTAAGAATTTTATTGCACTCTAGGCTCCTTATATGTTTTTATATCTTTGTAGATTGGGGAGGGGTTCAAAGGCATCTCTTAGACTTAATTTTGGAGATATTGGATTCTTCGGTACTTTATTTGCGATTTGGTGTTGTTTGTCTCCGATGACATATTGTAATGGAGGATAATAAAGTCAAACGAATCAAAACATTACATCATCACTATCGATATCATCAAGTTCCAATGCATCTAATCCCAAGCAAAGATGCACATGTATGGAATATATATGATGTTATGGACAATAAGTTCTTAGAGTCAGAACTATTAATGCCATACGATAAACGGTTTTGTGGCTCTTCAAAAGGTTGGTTGGTAGCTGTAAATAAGGACTGGACAGTAACGCTCTACAAAACTTATTCTATCGTTAAGGACAGGAACAATGAAGACACGTGTATTCAACTCCCATGCTTATTTCCTGTAGAGATGGAGTCCAATGATAATCCTGAGCCAGAAGATATTCATGATATTGAAGTGTTCTCTTCTGAGCTAGAAGATTCTGACCAAGAACATGTTGAGAAAGCTATTGATCCTGAAAATGTTTATGACTATCAATTTTACAAGGCTCTAATTACGGCTGATCCACTGGCAAATCCAGATGAATGCATGGTTGTGGTGATATTTGGCGACTGTAACGAGTTAGCATTTATTTGAATTGCACAAGACACAACATGGACTAAAATTGAGCCAGCTGAAGTTTTAACTTCGTATGAAGTTTTACAGTACAACAATTTATTTTACGTTCTCACTGTAAACGGTTCACTTAGATCGTTTGATATTATAGGCTCGTGCGTTAACTCAACAGTAAAGTATGTCGCACCAGAGCCTCCACAAATCAGATCTGCCCGTAGAATTTAATATTGCTATACTAAGAGATATCTTGTGGAATCAAATGGAGAAATATTACAGATTGAAAGATTTCTTGACGACAACACAGTTGAAAGTTATCCTGGTGGTTGCAATGTTAAGATTAGTGCTCGCTTATCAAAACTATTCAGAATTTGGAGATTTGATTTTGACTTGGAAAAATGGATCAAGAAAAGAAGTCTTGATGGTATGGCGTTATTCTTAGGCAATAACTCTTCCGTATCTGTTTTGGCTACTAATTTTGACAGTATTCAACCAAATCACATAAATTTTACTCACGACATGGATCAAGTATTTACTTCGCAGAATCCTATTATTTGTGATTTAGGTATATACGATGTTGAGAGAAGAAAGTTCAAATTACTTTTTACTATAGATTCAGTTGCTCTTAGGAGAATTAATAGTGGACCCCCATTTTGGGTTGTACCACAATTTAGGAATCTATTTGCTATTCACTTATTTATTATACAATTTTCATATTTAGTTCTCTGTAAAAACCTAAATTTTTATCAAGGGTATTAAGGTAATTTAATAAATGTCAGTTTAAAATTTGTAAAAATTGATCTAAATTAACCTGGAGTTAAAATATAAGAATATTTAAATCGTAGGGACTCTTTGTCAATAATTAGAAGCATACGTGGAATGTATCCCGGGAAGATGAAACCCCCACTTGTGAATTAACACTAGGCAAAATAGCCCAAAATTCCCGAAATTCCTAGTCCTTCCCCTTGAACCTATCTTGATCATGCCTACAAACTCTAGCACTGGAGACGTTCATAGCTGGATGTACCCTACCACGTTTGAAGCCACCTTTTGAAACCCTTCCAGCCGAGACCCCCACCACCTAAAACGTCTTTTGGATGCACAAAGAGGCCAGAGAAAGTGTTGTGCGGTCTAAAATCCTAAGGTCGCATAAGGGTTAAGTTCGACCTCCTCCGTGATGGTTATATGCGACCTCTTCCACAGGTTATATGCGACCTTCTCCGTGTAGTCTCTTTTTGTATAAGTATGTGCGTCTCTTTCTGTATAGGTGGTGGGCGACCTCTTCCGAAAGAAAAGGGAAACAAGTATATGCTATGTCAAACAGGAAACCTACAAGGAAAGGGAAACAGAAGTCTCCTATTTATGATCAACTAGTTATCCGTTTTGAATGGTTATCCAATTATGTTGTTACTTAATTTATGTTACCCGATTGTATAGTTACCCGTTTATACAATTAGGATCATAGAGACATAGGGTTACCTTTACCTATATAAAGGGAACTCAATGTTTCGAAGAGGGATCAAGTTTTGAGTATTCCAATTGCTTTTCAGTTTTTCCAATTTCCAGACGTGACATTGTAACCTTGAATGCTTGTAATTCTCCATAAAATAGTGAAAAAACAGTGGACGTAGGCTCATCTTTTTCGGGGCTGAACCACTATAAAATCCTCTCTCTTTATTTGCTTTGATTATTAACTCAATTTGCACAAACCACATCTCTAAATTTTTTCTAAATTTATTGTTGATAAAACCTCCATCAACAATTGGCGCTAGAAGAAGGGCTATTCCGGCAGAAAAAATTGTCAAATTCCACTTTTTCAATAATGGCAAA
>JXTB01000102.1:420837-458590 GCA_002914805.1 Parasponia andersonii | reverse complement strand
AGAAGATTGAGAAGCTTACATTGGCCAGCATCCTCATCGCAGATCCGAAAGCGACCTTGGCAGAACGTCGCTTCATTCGCTCCCAACCTTCTTCAAATGTGAAGTAGTCGATAAAGGCTGCGCTCATACCAGCCTTCTCTGGTAATTGATTAAGGAGTGCAAAGAGCTCGTCGCCTTTATCTGCCAAGGTCAGTTCCGAAGAAGTGGCAGCCTCGGTAAGGGGTTCGGGAGTACTCGCTGGCTGAGATGGTTGTGAAAGGGGCGAGCTCGCTGGGACGTCCTCGAATGCAACTTTTCTCTTCTTCGAGCAGTCGACCTTCTCCTTCCCTTTTGATGGCGGGGTACTCTCGGATGTCTTGGTTTTCGCCATAGACCTGAGAGTTGAAGAAGGTGCTCGCAGACCGCTACCAATGACCATCTCTGTACAGAATATGTTAGTGAGCGAGGAAATATAGTATAAAGGTAGTTAGAATCAGCGTGTAGTTACCTTCTTCTTGTGGAGTTGGTTGAGGAGCTGATGGTAACACTGTCTCTGGAGATGAAGGCTCTGAGCGTGGAGGTGTGGCCGGCGCCTTTCGTTTTCTAATCCTTGAAGACGAGGCACCTAAGTCCGTCCTCTTCCTTGGCTTCTTCTTTGAGCTCGAAGGCCTGGACGAGAGAACTGGGGGGTCAGGGAACGCAGTACCCTTCGGTAGCAGACCACAAGCGACCAGGTTATTCGAGTTGCCTAGTACCTTCCAATTAAATTCTTCAATTGGAAGGTCGTTGATCTTATATACTCTTGCGAGCTGTTCCCTGGAGAGTCCGGGTCGATCCCTATCATCTGTGATGACATTGAAATGCGATCAGTATAAGAATAAATATAAAAACAAGGCAATAAATTGGAAGACTACCTACCGGGATTCTGAAAGAAGCTGTTAGCTACATAGTCAAAATAGAAAAATAGATTTTTCCATTTTCCCATGTTGTTGCGAACCCCGTAGATCGTTTTTATTGCTTGATTCGACCATTTGCTCGCATAGAAGAAGCCGAGATCTGACGGATTTGATTTTACTTGGTAAAACCAAGCAAATTCTTCAGGTGAAGGGGTTTCTAAACCTAGTTTATAGTACAGTATATACAAACCTACCAGATATCTATAGGTATTAGGGGTCAATTGAAAATGGATGACCCCATAGTAATCAATGATTAATTTTATATACGGATGGAGTGGGAGATGCACGCCGCACTTGAGGACTGCCTCAGAAAAGGAAGCGAGTCCATGTGGGGGAGTGTGTGGTCGGTTAAATTCCATTGGTAGATGAAGGGGGATGGCAATCTTATAGCTGCTCGCAATTTTTCTGAGTTTTTTCGACGTGCAGCTCGTCCAAACATTGGTACATAACCAGTTCCCTTCTATATATTGGTAGCCAGATGAAAATGCAGGGGCATCCCTTATGTGTCTGGGCCACTGATCTTGGGGAAGATCGCCTATTCGAGGACTACTCTGTCTGGCCCCTGTTATTTCTATCTCGGGTTCTGGCTCGAGATAATCTTCGAGATTAATGGAGCTAACACTCGAGTTAGATTCTCCAGAAAATGCATTTCCTTCCCTAAATTCCTCACTACTAGACATCTGAAAAGAAATACGCAGGGATTCAGACTGAGGATTTTCACTATGCTAGCACTTTGGGTATTCATCCTAAGATTGTACTAAGCAAGCAAGCTCATTCCTAAATGGTCTACGGATTCGTAAAAATGTTCAAGCAGTTCATCAGTAAATGTTCGAACAGTTCATTGGGAATAAAATAGGGTATCAGACCCTAGAAATTCTTTTCATAGGTTCATTTCTGATTGTTATCTAGTAAGTCTACCCTACGGACTGAAAAAGGGGGAGTGTTAAAAAAAAAATTCTCATTTCACCTCGGTGTGAGATGAGTATTTATTCCTAAAGATTGAAATCACTTTCAAGAATAGAAGAAATAAGAGAAGAAACAAACTGACCTTTCTTCAGAAGCGGAAGATTTGAGACGATTTGAACTTCATCGGAGAAGAAGCTGTGATTTGTGCGAGCTGAAAGATGAAACGGCGCTAGGGTTCTTTGGAGTTTTGATATTTTCTGAGATGGAAACAGTAAAATGAAACAGGACAGGTTGGTTTCTGATATTTATAATCCAGGTACCGTTAAATCACAGCCGTAGATCAGGGAGTTTGAATTTTAAATCTGAAGGCCGAAGATTGCGCGGGATTTGATTCTATCTGAAAAGTCAGAATTGTTTAAAATTTGAAAAGATTTGGTTTTAAAAGAGTGACGGTTGATATCATTAAACTTCCTCAAATTCTGCTCTTTCTCAGAAAAGGCTACACGTATTCCGTTCTAACAGAATAGAGATACGCGTGATCTTGAGAGATGGGATTTGAAATCTGGCGGCTCTTCGACTATTCAGACCTCAAGTTTAGGTCATGACATCACATTTTTAAGGTCGCACGGTAATTGGAAGCTCCATTTCGTCCTAAAGAACTAATGGAGCTGGGGGGCAATTGTTGTACGGTCTAAAATCCTAAGGTCGCATAAGGGTTAAGTTCGACCTCCTCCGTGATGGTTATGTGCGACCTCTTCCACAGGTTATATGCGACCTTCTCCGTATAGTCTCTTTTTGCATAAGTATGTGCGTCTCTTTCTGTATAGGTAGTGGGCGACTTCTTCCGAAAGAAAAGGGAAACAAGTATATGCTATGTCAAACAGGAAACCTACAAGGAAAAGGAAACAGAAGTCTCCTATTTATGATCAACTAGTTATCCGTTTTGAATGGTTATCCAATTATGTTGTTACTTAATTTATGTTACCCGATTGTATATTTACCCGTTTATACAATTAGGATCATAGGGACATAGGGTTACTTTTACCTATATAAAGGGGACTCAATATTCCGAAGAGTGATCAAGTTTTGAGTATTCCAATTGCTTTTCAGTTTTTCCAATTTCCAGACGTGACATTATAACCTTGAGTACTTGTAATTCTCCATAAAATAGTGAAAAAACAGTGGACGTAGGCTCATCTTTTTCGGAGCTGAACCACTATAAAATCCTCTCTTTATTTGATTTGATTATTAACTCAATTTGCACAAGCCACATCTCTAAATTTTTTCTAAATTTATTGTTGATAAAACCTCCATCAACAGAAAGCAATGTCCTTGTTTGGCATTTCCTGACCAAAAGCCACTATGGATGCTCATTGTCTCGGGTGAGGTGTTTGTTGCTTTGGCAATTTTTAAAGTTTTGGATTTATGTGGTGAATTTTTGATCATCTGGCTATTGGATTTTTTTTTTTTATAATCATTTTCAAATGTATTCGTCAAATAAAATTTGATGACATAAATTTTCTTTGTTGAATTTTGTCATTGGAAGATATTGCCTGGTGAAGCTCGAGCTTTTGTCTCGTTTCTCCTACTAAAGCTTGAGTTTCTAACGAAATAGAATTTTACACGTTATACACATCTACTACCTAAATTTGATATTCTGGTGACCTTTGTTTCATCATTTGAAGCTCTAATAGAAAAGTAACTCTTCAAATAAAGCGAATTCTGAGCTACCACTAACCCTCTGCTTGCCAAATCATGGATATCACGAGCACCTGGTAGCTTGATCTATCTATCTTGGCGGATGGAGACTCGGTTTTTCCTTTTTAGACTGGTTTTGAATAAAACATATTCCATATTATGAAACAAATGAATTTGAATTGTTTTCACATTAAAATACATCAATTATGAAGTCCAATTTTCTAAAAACTTAAAATGACTATTTATGAAAAACCAGAGCACTTTTAAAACAAACATTTTTGCATGGTTGTTTTATGTACTATTCACATTACACATGTTATACGATCACACATAAGCATCATGGTAGGATCATGGGTTTATAGGTGGCATTGTCCCACACTGTTGGTGTAGAGTCCTTAAACTCATGCGAGGTTTTTCTGATAGCTACTATTTTGGGTCCGAGTATCTCGAGAAGGTTTCAGTTTAGGTGTTTGGCACACAAAGCTCCAATATCTTGGGTTCATGATAAAGGATGTGGGCTCTTGAGATTGAGTGATCTGTGTCATGTGATGTATAACTTGTTACTTTGTGATATGCCTATATTTTCATATATATATATATATGTGTGTGTGTGTACGTGTGTAGATTGTTGTTTTGGAATGAATATATGAATATAGTTTACAAACACTTTTTGGATTGAACTAACTAATGCAGGTATTTTCACAACTAAAGGGCTTTCCAAAGGTAATAAGTTTCCCATTAGAAAATTCATGCTCACATCTTCTTTCCCTCATTAGAGAAATCTACTGTGATACTAGTGATCAATAAGTGGATTTAGGGAATTAGAGGACTCATGGTATCATTTCTTGGTAATACTTGGAGATCAATCAAGACTTGTTCTAATATTTTAGATTGTTAAACTTGATTGGCATTTCACGAAGATTACTATTTTAGAATTATATTTGTAAACTCATATATCTTATTGTTGTGTTTATAGGTTCATATATCAGTTTTTTCTAACTATTTCTCGATTTTTTATCGATAGTTACATAGTTACGTGATTGGTTCACTAGTTAGAATTTCAAAACTTCTAAAATTGTATTGTTTGATAAATTGGACAATTTTTGGATATTTAAATAAATAAGGAAATTTTAAATGAAGTAAAATTATCGTTCTATCATTGGCTTAGAGTTTAGGTCGTGACATAAGAAGAGTATTAGAGCTTTATGTTTAAATACCTAGAACATATCATTATTAAACTAGATTGAGGTTGTTTTTCATACAAGCATGCACAATTATCAAATTAATGGTTTGGTTCTTTGTTTCAAACTAAGCTAGAATGCCCCCGAAGAGAGCTCCAAGGCACCAAGCTCATTTCGAGACTACTCTGTCCAATAGGATTACAATCTAATATTTGTGGCAATGTACGAAGTTTTCCAGGTAGTCATGATCATGGTTGGTTTGGTTGGGTTTTAAGAGCTATCCAAATGGATATACTTACTAACATGTAGGTATGCATAAACTGAGGGAGTTTTTAATCGGTTCAGTCAGTTTATACCAACTAAAAACTTCACTTTTAAAAGCCTAACTTGCACAAAATTAGGGAAAGAACTCTTTAAAAATATAAACTACAAACATTTTTCTATACCAATAAACTCAACATCAAATAAAATTATATTGCAGTTTATATCACTAATTTCATCTTATTATTCAATGTTCATTATTCATGAAATAATTAAGAAGAAAATCATTAAGAAAAGGCATTAGCCTGGAAATTCACCAAGAAAATAGGGTAAAAGTAGAAAGAATAATCATAGTTAGGTAGAGAGAGAGAATCAGCTTAAAATAAGAAATAGATGGAGAAAGGTGTCTAAGAATAGTTTACACACAGGCCAATATGCACTTTATTTTTTTGAATGTGTTGTTGCATCTAAGAGATTACATTAGGCTTTATGGTTTGATAGTTTGATTGATATTAAGGATTTAGTGAAAATCATGTGAAATATTTGGTAGACCAAGAGAACTTTCTTTTTCTTTTATTGTAGGTTGGGCCTAGAGTTATTATTTGACTAATAAGTTAAGTCGAAGAGTTAGTTTAGTTATATTTCAGTTTTACAGTTTTGATTTATTAATAACATGTTTAAATGTATACATATGTATCTTAAATTTATATATGTATATACATAAAGATATATGTATAGAATAAAATTTTTTAAAAGACAATAAAAAATCAATCAGCTCAGTTTTTTTAATCTAGATTTGGACAAGGAAAGAAATTGACCAAATTTATGTCATTTTTTAATTTTTCAAGTTCATCGATTACTATTTAGTCGATTTAGCTGGTTTTTTCCTCAGTCCTAGTTCTAGGACATTCAAGGTCCTTAATGTCAATCTTAGCCCCAACAAGAGTGTTAACTCGATCAAGCTGAGTATTTGTAGTAATTTATATGCCTTCAGCCGACAAAGTATGATGGTAGACCAGATTCTCTCGTAATAGATGAATAATTGTAAGAGATAAATGAGACACTTACATTTCCTTGATACCCCTAGAAAGTTTTGGGCAATTTTTTATATTACTCCATTGACAAAAAAGGTCATCCACTGGTGGGAGGTAATAGATGCTACACAAATTATGCATAATTTAACTTAGAAAGAGTTTTGGCAGTTGTTCAAAGGACAATATAAATAAGGACTAATAAGGTAAGATAGCAAGACAATTTAAGAGGTTAGCTTAGGGAAACATGTCAATGAATGACTACTTGATAAGGTTCATAGAATTAGTAAGATTCATTATTGGTTATGGTATGAGTGATGCTTACCATATTATCAAGTTCATTTATAATTTGAATCAGAACATTATTGATCGCATTGACACTCAATAGTTCCATTATATTCCTAATATCTTGTTAGATGCTCAATGTGCTAAAGTCTAAAGCTGAAAGGAATTTTAAGTGGAAGTAAATAAGGAGAGTGAAAGAAAGGCTATAATGAAGAACTAAGGGTAGTGGTTAGGCCAAGGTTCATAGAACAGTGAAAGTTTTAATAGTAATAATTGATCTGGTAATGGAAGATCTAATCCTTATAGTGGTTGTTTCTCTTGTGCCCAACAAGGCCATGCGAAGAAGGAATACCCCATTTGTTTTCAGAAACCTCATATTTCCCAAAGGGGACTACATAGGAGCCAGTCTGGTTCAATTCCTTATTAAAACACTCATATAAGGCCACAATGCCTCGTAGGACTTCACATCTCCTAAACCATATAAACACTAGTACTTTTCTCAATGATTTACTCCAAATTATTATATTTCTCAGGCATCACAGAGTTAAGAATGACGTAGTTATGAGAATTGCGGCCTAGAATCTAGTAGTAGTCATCCTGGCCAAGGTAGAGGTAATAAATGAAAGGCCAAGGCAACTGGTGAAGCATTTGTAATCATATAAACAGAGGATGCATATGAACACATCATTTGAGGTGTTATTAATAGTACGATTCTTATTCACACACTTGAGCACATGTTACAATTGACACAGTTGCATTTTATTCATTCATATCATTTTCAATTGTTGGGGTTAGTACTTTCTAAGTTGGATTATATATTAACTTTGGGTATACTTATGGAGGAATAGTCGATGTGTCCACTATGTGCCAGTCCTTTCATATTGTGATTAATGATATAAAGTTCTTTGCTACTTTAATTGTGATGCCTATGGAATAATTTGATATGATACTTAGTTTTGATTGGTTATTGAAGTAACGAGCTATTATTGATTGAAATTCTAAGCGAATGACTCTTTTTCCAAAGGATAAGCTCATATTGTCTATCATACTAAGCTGAATCCTTTGAAGCCAAGTTCTCTTCTGAAAGTATGTATAGATGGATCAAGACATATGGTTACTGGTTGTCAATAAGTATCCAGAGGTATTTACAAAAGAATTGCCAAAGCTACCACCAGATTGGAAATCGAATTCAGTGTTGACTTAGTTCCTAGAGCTCAACCAGTTTCATATCTAAATTGAGAAATCAGTTGAAATAATTTTATTCCAAGAGTTTCATTTGGAGTAGCACTTCTTCTTTGGATGTTTTGTTCTTTTTGTCAAGAACGTTGAAGATTCCTTAAGACTTTATGAGGATTACATAAAGTTAATCAGTTGGCAGTAAAGAACAAGAATTCTTTATTGAGAATAGATGAATTGTTTGATCGACTTGGTGGATTACAATTTTTTTCTATGATTAACCTGAGATACTTATCATCAATAGAAGATTCGAGAGAAAAATATACCCAAACTGTATTTAGGACTCATTATAGCTACTCTCAGTTCCTAGTTATGCATTTTAGTTTGATCAATGTTCTTACTACTTTTATAAATCTCATGAATTGGATTTCTAGGCCATATTTAGATCAATTTATAGTTGTCTGCATCGATGATATATTATTTATTCTTAGATTTAGGAAGAGCATGATGAACAATTAGGATTGTGCTTTAGACCTAGAGAAATCATCTGTTGTAAGCCAAAAGATCAAAGTATGATTTCTAGATGTCAAAAGTAAAGTTCTTGGGACATATGATTTTTTAGGAGAGTGATAAGTGTATGTTACACTTATCTTATCTATCTCTTCAAGCTTAATAATTATTCGTCTTTGAGCTTATTTTATATGTTTGGTGTTGTTTTGGTGCTATTGTCAGGTATAGAGCTATCATATTACGCGGATCACAATTTGGAGCTAAAACAGAGTAAAAATAGGACAAAATGGTGAAAAAGTGACACCGTAACACAGAAGAACAAGCGCCATGGTGCCAAATGCCAAGAAACAGGGCATTGCACCTAAGAGATGACAATGTAAGATGGCAATGTAATGCCATTAATGGCCAGAGATGATGTTGCAGTGCCATTTCAGAACAATATTGCCTCTTCATTTTGGCACCGTGGTGCCAATAAACTATCACAACAATGGTTACTGGAAAGATGAGAATTTTAATATGTGGCATGTAATTCAAGATCAGCCTTTGGGCTCTTTTTAATAGCATCTTTCATTCCCATTTGAAAAAAAAAAAAAGAACAAAAACCCTAGTGCCAAGAGTTTATTAGAAGCCATTTCCAAGTGAGAAACATCAAAAACCAAGGGGATTGAAAAGTTGGAGTTGAAGATTATGCTTCAAAAGAGTTTGTTCTTCCATTTTTCTTCTTTTACTCTTTCATTTCTATAAATTTGAGATGTTGAATCTTTGTATTTTATATATTAGGTTGTTTAAATTGAACATGAGCTAAACCCATTTGCCTAGGGTTACAATTAAACCTCTAATATAATTTATTTATTTTTATTCCTTCTCCTTTATTAATGAAATCTATTGTTTAGTTATTTGTTTTCTTTTGTGCTTCTTTCTTTCTATTTAAATGGCGACTAAATAAAATCTTGAGTGAAATTTCTATAAGCTTGAAAGAGGGAATAGAGATTTGGACTTAGGTGAAATAACATAGGATTACCTAATTTAGGGTAAATTTGCATAGAATAAGAATATACCTGTGTGACTTATGCAATCAATTTTAGAACCTAATCATAACGAATATAGTCAATTCACATTAGGAGTAATGTGTTATCTTGTCTAAGTAGGTCCGTTTAGCACTTAGAAAAGGCTTCTTAGATACATTAGTATTCTAGGTTGACAACTCTTTAAATTAATTCATCTAAGAGAGAAATTAGGAAATTAGAGGAGTTAGCGGGTAGATTGTATACCTAAGTCCCACATTCAATTACTTTCAATTAGACATATTGGCTATTAAATTTAATGCTTGCATTTATTTTCTATTTTTGTTGCTTAGCATTTTGAGCTTAAATTTCAAGTCATATTAGTAAATTCTTATGATTCATTTGGATAAATTGAAAATTATGCTAGGTTAGTAATTAATAGTTGTGAATTATATTTTTTTGCGGATGATACTCTTACTCTTAACTATATACTCATTGACCCGTGCTCTTGCGGTTAGTCCATTATTTGGCACGATAGAGAGTATTTCAATTAGTTTTTCAAAGATAAAATCCGTTCTAGAATAGAAAAGACCAAAGAATGTGATAAAAGTACATAGTTTTCTTAGTTTAATAGGTTATTATGATCACTTTATAAATAATTTCTCCAAGATAGATTTGCCTTTGATAATGTTAACTGGGAAATCTGTCAAGTTTGTCTAGAATGTAGATTGTAAACCAGCTTTCATAAAGTTGAAGCAAACTTTTATAACCATGGCTTGAACCTAATAATAATGAAATTGCTTACTAGTTTCTCTAGATATTTGATACTATTTTTGAAACCAACAATCCGATAATTTTAGGTAATAGTTTCCAATTTCTAGTAACTAATTTGGCTAGTAGATTTTCAGTCACCAATTTAATTACTAGTTCAATAAAATCTCATTTTGTTAGTGATTTTATTGTTGGTTTCTAGTTTCCAATAACTAATTAGGTTTTTGTAGTTATTGATTTCTCTAAAAATTAAATATTTGCTGTAGTTACTAAGTACTAGATTTAAAAGTGATCAATTTTAAAATTGGTGCATAATTGCTAGCCAAAATACTTTCTGGTTAGTGGTAGATACAATCACACGACACATATCAACTTAGTACCATGTTCATATTGGTTACAATTACACAATACATTAGACATATTGCTGAATAAAAATAGTTTCCTTTTCAAAACAAAAAAAAAATAAATTCAACAAGATGGTTAGTAGTTTCTCTTATTACTAATTATCAGAGAAATTCGTATCTCTGGTTACTATTTATTGGTTTCTTTTGTTACTAATTTATCTTGTAACTAAAAACCAGTTTCCTTGGTTACTACTTTTCTCTGATTATTAGTTTTTTGGGTTATTGATTATTGAGTTTTATAGTAACTAGTTTCTCTGGCAATAAGATGATTTTGTTGGTTACTAGTTGTTGATTCTTTTTAGTGATAAATGGTTTTTCTAGTTATTAGTTAATGACTTTTCTAGTAACCATATATTTTATTTGGTTACTAGTTATTGGTTTCTCTAATAACTAATTTGGTTACTAATTAATAATTTAGAACTAGACATTCTAGTTATTAATAAGTTACCAATTTAGTTACTAGTTCATTTAGTTATTTGTAATTAATTTACTTACCAGTTACAAATTGAATTATTAGTTGCTAGTTATTTGTCACTAATAATAAATCTAGTTGTTGGTTTCTAAACTAGTTTGGTTACTAATTTTTAGAACTAATTCTGTTATTAGTTTCCAATTTTCATAAATTAATTTAGTTATTATTTTCGAAAAAACTAATTTGGAACTGGTAATCAGATGGTTTTTCTAGTTAATATTTAAAAAAAAAAAAAAAGGTAAACAAATGGTTTCTTTGGTTACTATTTACTGATTTCCATGATAAACAACATTGATTTATTTAATTAATGGTTATTGGGTTCTCTGATAACTAATTTGATTACTAGTTGATTTAGTTACTAATTACAAATTTAATTATTAGTGACTAATTACTAATAACTATTCTAATTATTAGCTTCTAAACTAGTTAGTCTGACTACTAGCTATCTATCACAAGACGGATAATAAATCTGGTTTCTTGTTGGTTACTAGTTACAAGACTAATTATTAGTAACTAATTTGATTAATAAGAACTATTCAAAAGAAATTGAAATATAAGTATAGCTTCATTTTTCAAGTTTCCTAAAGAATTAGTAGTTATGTGAAAACCATGTTAAGAATCACCTTTTTTACCTTTAAATTTGATTATCTTTGGATCTTAAAAGAAGTGGAGCTATATCAGCTAAGATCAATTTAAATGGTATTTTAATATACTTATGAGTCTCTAACGTCATTGGATGGAAATTCTTTGCTTATTTTTAACCATTTATAATGACCATCAGCAGTGATGGATGCACAAAGGGGCCATAAGCCCCCACTCAACTTTATGTAACCCTATTCTTGTCTCGTATATGTCGTTGAGCGTATTTACTTTTTTTATTTTTCAGGATAGATTTCTCATTATTTCTTAATATGCCCCCACTCTATTTTTCCTTATTTGTGTGCTAGCTATAGAATTACTTTGTATTTCAACCTCCCTCATATATAGTTTTACTTTTTGGATTAGTTTCCTCCTCTTTTTCCCCTCTTTCTAAAAATCTAGCCTATATTATATTTCTTGTCTCTACTATATTTTCTCTACTTTTATTCTCATTAATTTTTTTGAATGGACAACAATTATAAAAATTTTATGAAATAAATCTTTTGATGACTAATTATTATATGTGATTTTTTTTTCCCCTCAAAACTATGTTTCTGTGTATCTTACTTCATAATTGTCATTCCATATTGAATATATTTTTATATTTCTTTCATTGATTTTTTTTTTTTTCATTTATGTCCTCACTGAAATAAAATCTTAGATTCATCATTGACCATCAGGCGACGCCCATGTCACTATTTCCACTAGTTAAACCTATGTAGGAAACGGATCTGCGGTTATATAACGAGGATTGTAAAATTTAATTTTTATTTTTACCTTTTACTTAATTTTTGGTCAGAACTCCTGGCGATATTTCATTGTTGTTTTCTTTGGGGCATTTTCACACACTCTAAATACAAAGCTAATTGCAAGTCATGAAAGTGTGTGGCCTTCAGTTCTAGCCTTTACTTCTAATGCTTTTGCAGGTCGTGATAAACATGTAATCAGCACAATTAGAAAAAAAAAGAGCAAAATAGCGAAAAGCACACACATAATCATCGTTAGAAAATGGTGTCAAAGGAAATTGAAGAGCAGATGGGTCGAATCATTTCTACATCAACTCAGAAGCACATACCTCATATGAAGCACAATTTGGACAACCAATTCAATATAAAGTACTAAAGTTAGTATTAGTGTGGATTTTAATGTTGAATGAAAGCTTCAACCAAGTTACTTGAGAGGAAGAGAGAAAGGGAAAGTAGAGAGTGGATCGGTGTTGAATGAAAACTTCAACAAATGTTACCTAAGATACCAGACGAGCAAAAGTGGAAGAGAGGTAAAAAAAAATCATATTTTTCTCTACTAGACCGTATGTAAAATTACTAAACTCCCCCATCCGTATTTTGGGTTGCCGAATGTCATTTTTCTCAGTCATATATATAAGGAAATTTGATTTTATATGGTAAAATTGAAAACTTTACACTCAGTACCCATTTTTGCACCTTATATTAACAGATACCAGTTTTTTTTATTTATTTCAAAAATACTCTTTTTTTAATTACATACTTCATATGTAAAATAAGTATGTTATAAATTTACAATATAAATTTTCACCTATTGTTTACACTTAGAGTATAAATTTTTACCTATCATTTTTTAAATTCTATGAAATACTTGTAGTATACAGTTTTGCAAAATGAGTATTAGTGAAATATAAATAAACAACGAGTATATATGCAAGTTTGCTCAGAAAATGGGTATTTATGTACCTTTCCCTGAAAAATTTTTAAAATCCCAAATCGTCAAATTTTTTTGAAAATATCCAAAAATTTTGAAAATCCTATATCGTCAAATTCTTTTGAAAAAATCCATATGCAAATATAAAAACAAGTAACTCAAGCAAGCTAGTTACCTCGAGGGCTTTTATAATCAATTTTTGAAAATAAAAATAGTATATTTATAAATAAATTGACCCAATGGTATACTCTAAATAAATTTTAAAATTGATAATTTTTTAAATGGATCCTAGACTTTTCAAAAAAGAAAAAGGAAAAGAAAAATAAGCCCCTCAAGGATTTTTGAACTTTCAGACTTTTGAGCCCGAATTTAAATCTCATAATATATTCCTTATGTTATTTGTGCTAAAATTTCCCCGGGGGGGGGGGGGGGGAAGGATTCCAAATTTATTTTGATAAATGCCACTTTTGGAATATTTTAAAAATACTACTTTTTACTAATTGATAGAGTAATTGAGACTAGTGACCTCAAGTAACTCTATTAGTTACCGTAAGACCACGACTGGTTATTCCAAGTACTTTTTTTTTTTGAAGAGAGAAGTGGTATTTTTTTAAAATAAATTTAAAAGATGGTATTTTCTATATAACTTTTAGAAAATAATATTTTTCTAAATGAATCTTAGAATTTTCAAAAAAGTTCATAACACTATTGCCTATGAAAGCAACAAACAATTATAAAAATACGATGGCTCAATTATGTTAAACGTGGTATTTTTCTAATTAAATCCTGGATTTTTCAATTTTTACATAAAAATTATCATAAAAAATGAAATTTTCTCAAAACTTTAAAAGGAAATTTGATTATTTATGATAATTTTTCAAGAAAAACTGAAAAATTCTGGATTTTGAAATTGTTTAAAAAATTTCAAATTTTAATTAGAAAAATACCACTTTCAAAATATTTAAAAAATACTATTATTTATTAATTGATGAGATACATAAAGCAAGTAACTAATCAAATTTCCTCAAGGTAACTTGATTTGACTAGTTACTTTAAATAACTAGATTGATTACTCTAAGTAATCAACCTTAGGTACCATTAGAAAATACAAATTTTGAATAGAAAAGTGGTATTTTCTAAATATTTACTCAAAACATTATTTTTCTAAAATATATTTTAAAAAGTGATAATTTTCTAAATCTATTTGGGATTTTTCAAAAAAAAATTGGTGCATTTGAGATTTTTCAGTTTTTAGTACTTTGGGCCTAGAATTTTGAAAGAAACCCAAAAACTACCCACCAAGAATTTTTCAATTTTTTGAATTTTGGGCATAGATTATCATAAGAAGCCCAATGCGAAAAGGACATAGATATGACTAATTTAGGCCGAAATGACTTTCTTTGATTTTTTTTTTCAAATGACATTTTTAGGATTATCAAAAACTTTTTGACTTTTTTGACAATAGCCCTAAAAAAAAATTGATAATATTTGTGACATTTATAGGAGTTTTTCATGGTCAAAAAAGTTTAATTACAGCATAAAAAAGGTTTTTGTTACTCTTAAAAATATTATTTTAAAAAAATTGATATCATTTTTATACCTTAAATTTTGAGTGATTATTCAATTTATACATCATAGTAATTTATACATCATGTTTTAGATATTATCAATATTGTTCTTGAAGTTTAAAACTACGTTGGATATTATCAACACAATGCGTCAATTGAACAATCAGTTGAGATATATAAATGATTTTATCTCTTTACAAAAAGGGGGAAATTTTGAATTGATATGGTAAAGTTTCAAAAAAATTGAAAAATCACGAATTTTCAAATTTGTTTGAAAATTCAAAGAATTATTTAGAAAAATATCATCATTAAAAATATTTAGAAAATTATATCCTTTTATTAATGATGAGGTATTTAATTGAAGTAATTAGACTAATTATTAAGTAACTTGATTCATTATCTTGAGGAACTCTAAAATTTTAAAATTTTAAAAAATGGTACTTTTATAAATATCTTTAAAATAGTATTTTGTATACCATTTTTAAGATATTTATTTTTAAGTTATTTAATGTAATCAGACTAATTGCTTTATTTTGTATAAAGTTGATTTATTTTATATATAATTGATATATTTTTTAAAAAAATGTTGATTTATTTTGTATAAAATTGATTTATATTTTAAAAAAGAGATTAACTAAGGAAAGGCCATTTATGAAAATAAAATTATAAAAAGACATTTTTTAAATAGATATAAAAATTGTCCTTTTTTAAGATCTAAAAAATAAGGGCATTTCTTATAAATACTCTTCATAAAAAGTCATTTAGGCCCAAATTACTCCTACCTATATTATTTCCCCATAAAATTGATCTCTATACAAGTTCAAGAGAACTTTTGTAATATTTTTTTTTTCTAATATTGTTACCAAAGCAAACAAAGCATTTCTTGTAAGACATAAAATAAGAGTTTAACTAAAATATTCATATTAGTATGTTGATGAATCTAGCTAAATTGTACTGAATGTATATATACTCCTCATATGAAAACCCGAAGAAAAAATTTTCTCCATTTTTTCTTTTTAAAGGAGAACGATTAGACCATGCAAACCAACTTTTCATGATAGAAAAATAAATACACGCGCCCAGCCTATGATAGTGTCAGCGTATCCATGAGACTTTCTTTTTCCTTTTCTCTCTCTTTATCCTTAATACATTGGTTTATCTCCAAAGCTTTTCCCCACCATTTTTGACTTGGTTCAAAAACCATAATAAGTTCCAGTCAATGAAATATCTATAAAAGTATTTAATTTTCCTTTTGAGTATAATAATTATCATCTATCAGGCATGTCATTGTCACTATTTAGGCAGTCTCCAGTCTCCAGAGAAAGCATCTCTTTTTTCAAATTAGTGTTTGTATCATTCTAATTCCTTTCAAATGTGCAAAAACTCTCAAAGTTGGCAAGTCACGATTCCTAGGACATTATTCTAATTCCTTTCAAATGTGCAAAAACTCTCAAAGCATCTCTTTTATGCGAACGAGATTGACAGCGGAAAAAAAAAAATGCTAATACTAAATCATTCTTCATGTTCCTAAGAAATAGAGCTAGGGAAATTGACATGGGTAATATTAATTTGGCATAAAATGACCTTTTTAACAGTCTTTTTTAAATTAATATTTTTAATTAGGTCATAAATTGTGTGACAATTATTCACACAATTTGTGAATATAAAATTATGAATTTTTTAATACTAATTAATAGTCACAAATTGTATAATTATATGTCACATATGGTCACAAAACACTAAAATACTACTAGAAAGATCATTTTTCAAAATATTCCTAAAAAAATCATTTTAGTCAAAAGTACCACTATTTATGTTAATTTCCCATCGAAATATGGGATGAATAGCTATTTGGCTATTTTTAGGCTCAAGTATTGATATATAACGTACATGACCGAAGCTCATTTTTACAACAAAATGACCCACTCACATAATTGCTCAATATTTAGTACCAAAACTACTTCTGCAGCAAATTTCACTTTGTAGCTTACAAAACCCATTTTCATAACTAACACACTTCATCGCTATGGACTTCCAAAACTTCACCATCTTCTTCTTCTTCGTCTTCCTTTTGATGTGGCGAATTCCAAATCTCCAATGGGCATATTTTCAGCTTCAAGATGCACTATTGATTCTCCGATCCCATCAAGAAGTGGTTGTTGGTCACCAGAAAATTCTCTCCACTACCAAAGTAGGGAACCTTCAACTACTATGCCAAATTAGCTGAACGCAATCACCTCCTCCATGGTCGTAAGCAACCGATGGTCCTCTAGCATTTTCAGAAGAAAATTCAACCCTCTGGATCAACTCATTGGGAAATTCAACATTTTTTTTTTCGTAATCAAGTTATGAAGATGACCTGCATTGATATTGAGTATTATTTTTTCGTTTAATTTGTATGTTTTTTAGTTTTGTTAATGCGCTAGTTTCTTTGCTACATAAAAATATGATTATGGTACATATAAATTGCTATATAATAGATAGAACTTATGTATACGGTAGATAATTTTAATATTATAGTAGATAAATACATGTGGTAAATAATTTTAATATTATGTACTAAGTAAAAAATTCTATATATTAAATTCTGAAAAACTGTAAACAAGTTATATATGCATATGAAAGATATTTTGAACCACATTGTACACTATATTCTACCACAAAAATCTTATTTGTCACAATCTAAAATATATGAACTAAACAATATAATTCTTAATATGTTCATGGAAAATAAATAGAAAATTCAAAAAAAAAACATATACTTCAAAAACCATACGGACCAAGAGTAGAAATATATAAACCAAACAACTAAATACTTGTCAAGTTCAACAATACCAAAACTAGATAATAAAAGTACGATATATGAACCAAATATCAAAATAATGGATATGTTCATTAACAATAATCCCATCACAAGAATGCTATATACTATCATAGAAATTAACTATAATAGTAATACAAATTAATAGTGTACATTAAAATAGTATATACATTATCTAGTATGTATTTTTTTTAGCTATACATAGGTATTATTTTGCTTAATTAAAAATTATTATACAGGTCTTTTCATGCTTAAATGTAGAGACAAAAAAGTATTAAATAATGAGTATATATTTTAATTATTATTTTCCAACTATTCAAATTATAATAGTCGTTAAATGATGATCTAATGGCTAAAAATAAAAATATCTATAGATAGATAAAAAATATACCTAATGGATTGGGAACCATTNTATTACTAGTATAAATAATTTAAAAGTATGCATATATGAGACTGAAGTTTAAAAATATAAACAATATTTATAAATGTTGCTGAAAAGTGTAAAGTAATAGATAAAAATTACTACATAGTATATAGGATTTTTAACTCGATACATATACTTATGAACTGAGAAAACTAAAAATCGTAAAACATAGAAACTGATAAGTAACTTTTACACTATGGTATGTAAGGATTTAACTTAGGTATAAATAACTATATATACTAGAAACAAATAAAAACTACAATAATGACAATCAAAATCAAAACCCTCAATTTAATCAAGAAACTAACTTATCAAAACTTAAAATTCAAAGAAAATACATACTTCATAATTCAATCACTATATTCTGTACTGCCGAAAAAATAGAAACCATTGAAGAAGAAAAAGCCACCGGAAATAAGAAAAAAACACCAGAAAAAAATGAGAAAAAAGAGAGAGATAGAGAGCAAGAGAGATAGAGAGAGATAGACTGAGAAAATTTCAAAGAGAGAAGAAGAGAACATAGAGAAAGAGAGGGAGAACACAAAGAAAGGAAACACAATAAAAAAAATATTAAGGGAAAAAAAACTATTAAAAAGAGAATAAAAATATAAAAGTAAAATACATCTCAACTTACGATTTTAAAGAAGTAAACATTTATCCATAAAATTTAAAAATTGGATATTGACTTAAAGCAATTTAAAAAAATTGGTCATTTTCTTAGTTTCTGTAAAGGTATTAGGAGTACCTAGTTTTTCGTAAAGGTATAAGGAGAATGGCCTAAATATTTTTTTTCAAGTTACAAAAAAATTACTTAATTTTTTTGTTATCTTCTAAGAAATATTAGGGTGTTTGTTAGTTAGGGATAATAAAAAAAATAATTTCTAAATTTCGATAAAATACTCAATGTATCCCATTGATGTTCAAAAATGAAAAAAAAAAATATCCCTTTACATTAACAAATCAATTAAATAGCTAAAACTTAAAAATATTTCTTTGAAAATGGTTATCTAAAACCTTTATTTCACTAGACCTTTTATTTTTATTCATTTTTGTCTTCCGTCTACCACTCTTCATATTTTTAAAAAATATATCTGTTTAGCTACAATTGTAGAGGGAGGGTAATTTTGTTTTTTTTTGTATGTTAATTTTAATGGAGAGAGTACTAGTAGATATTATTCTCACGCTCTTTGTTTATTACTATTTTTAGGGATGTTCATGGCTAATTTGGCCGGTCTAAAATATCAATCTATAAACCAAATCACAGATGCAATTTGGCTAATCCACGAGACCATATGGTCTTTATTGGTTGACTCAAACCTGCCAGATCGGACCTATATTTTACGATGTATTTTAGGTGGTTTGAACAATCTTAACATAGTACAAATATCAAACTAAACATTGTCCAAATAATGATATATAAATAACAATCCTACTATAGTCCAAATATTAAACCAAAAATGGCATTCTTAAAGCTTATTAAAAGTTTTAGTCATTTTAAACTTAAATTATCACCAAATCAAAATCCAAGTGCAATCTTAAAGTTTGGACTATCTTAAATAAATTATAACACAGCTATAAATCTTAAATAAGATAGCTTAACAAATAGTAATGCATAGACTTCAAACTTAAACTTTGGCTTCAAGGAGCAAAAATGAACTTATATTAGACACAATATAAATATATACGCATCACAAGGACATATTATAACAAAAATTACAAAATCAGCATACATTATAATATATATATATATATATATATATATATATCGGGTACCAATTCAATAGATATTTTTTTTTTACTTATACATAGGTATCGTTTTGGGTAATTAAAATTTATCATTCATATTTTTATATTAAAAAGTAAGAAAGAGAGAGAGAGAGAGAGAGAGAGAGAGAGATATATATATATATATATATAGCATTAATGATGTACATCTTTTTATACACATCATTATAGTCGTTGGATCACTATTAGATGATGATCCAATGGCTAAAAGAATACCTATACATAAGTAAAAAAAGAATACCTACTGGATTAGCAACTATATATATATATAGAAGACTATTTATAAAACAAATTTTTCTAGCCGAGTTTGGTTTTGGAACCAAATAGTTCTTTTAGTCTGCAAACCGAACAAAATCATTCAGTTTGCTATTTTTTCCAATCTGTGATCGGCTGCACATATACTACAACCGCATGGATTAGTATGGATTGGCAGGATTCCACTATTTGATGGTTATTTTGAATACTCCTAATTATTTTATCTCACACTTGTTTTGATGACTAAAATGGGTGGGAATGAGCAATTTGTTGAGTTTAGTTGTGGAACTCAAGCAAAATTCAAACTCGCCTTGTGAGAATTAGCCTATAAAGTTTACCGGTCGACAGTAACTAATTTCAATTATTTAGTTTTGAGTAAATATAATTTTTTTTTAATGATAAAAACTCTCCTCAAGGCAATGGTCGATCTCTTTATAATAAAAGAGAAATGTTCTATTCCAATTAAACTAGGGGCAGTAATCTAGGTCACGATACGATAATACGTCTCAAAAATGATATGAAATTAGTGGGTTTGAGTTGAGCTCAAATAAATGTGGATCAAAATAGGTTAAAAATAATTAAGTATGATTAAATAACATGTCAAAATTAGGTCAATCTATCTAATTACTCGATATTGACACGTTTGTCACAATTAAACTACTACGTTATGAGTTATGACTATTATATTGTGTGTGGTGTGTTTAAGACTATTAAGTAACTTAAGTTTGTTGATATTGCCTTGTTTATTTTGGGTTTATTTTGTAGCTTGAGATTTTATTTCAAATTTTAAACATGTTAAGCAGGTTAAAAATAGGTAGAAGTTGACAGGTTAACATTGTTAAATTAACATGTCAAAATAGATTACATAGATCAAACATGTTGAATAATAAGTCAAAATGGGTGTGTTAAAGAGGTTAAATAATAATCAGGTTAAATAAGTCGTGTTTAATTAAACACGACCTAAAAATATCATGCTAAATGTGTTATGTTGCAAGTGATACTATTATTAAAGATATTGTGTATGGGTTGGGATTTATGACAAAATTAATAAATATATTGTGCTCGTATCTTGACACAACACGAGAACACAAATTGTCAGCCCTAAGTTAAACCATCGATTTATCAGGTAAAAATAAGAAAAAAAATATTCATAATAAATACTAAACAAGATAAATTAATAAGTAAATAAAGATTTTTAGAATTATTCCTGCAAAAAAATTCATTTATGCAAATACCTCTTATTTTGTTTCAAAGACATGTTTTTAGTCAATTTTTATTATTATTTGTTTGCTGAAAATTTAAGTCAATTATTTGATCTAACTACATATATTGCCTATTTGAGGGGAAAAAAACTATATATATATATATATATATATATATATTGCCTTCTCCGAAAAAAAAAAAAAAAAAAAAAAAAAAGAAAGAAATTGCCTTCCAACAAAGAACTTCAATTGAGATAAAAGTTCACTCATAAATCATCAGGGTTACATAGCCAGCCCCTGAGGACTTTTCTTTTTTTGTCTTTTTTGTTACTAGAAAGCTAATCAAGATTTTTTTTTTTTTTAATCTTTCTAAGAACCAATAAAAGAACTACTTATCACTATTAGCTTTGATTATTGAATATTAAATAATCTCCAATGCATTTATGCTAATATTAAATAAACAATTATTGCGACTTCCCTTATAATTAAGTTTTTGTATCTTAACTTGTTACTTTCGTTTCACGGTAAAACGGTTGATAAATCTCTCAAATTTTGTTCCTCATTTATTGTTTGTGTAAAGAAATGAAAGTCAGCTATTTAACTCACATTTTGATATGTCATGTTCTAAGTACTGGCAGATCCTTATTATATATTATTAATGAAAATTATTCAATGGAGAAGAAAAGTTGTTTCGCATGTGAGCCTTGCTTCAATTCATTTGTCATTAACTTCATTTCTGTCCTTTTGGACATCATATTATTATTATTATTATGGTATAATTTTGGGAAGTTAACGTGTCTAGGGTGTGCGATGACACCCAACAGATAATAAATAAATAAAAGTTTATTTATTTATATAAATAAACACTTGTACACTTTGCTCTCTCTAATAATATGAAGAGTACATTAAAAAATTGTCACTCTCTTTTGTTCATATACGCAACAAGTTGAAGTATTTCTTAAATAAAAGGAAAAGATCTGAAATAACTTGGTTTGGGCTCTTAAGGAGCTTTGAGTATGATTGAAAAGTCGAACCAAATTTGGTAAACATATGTGCTTTGTACTTGGACGCTTCCCAAGCAAACCCGGTCATTGTCCACGCACCAGAAAAGTCAATACAAAGTTAGGTAAAGAACATAGACTTGATAAAGGATTTTTGTTTTTTCTTTCTTCCTATTTTTTTTTAAGAAAAGTAGATACCAATTAATTTTGCTAATTACTTAAGATAGCTTTTTAAATCTTCTTCTTAGATCAAGTGATTAAGACATTCTGCCTTACAAAGAAAAATAATTGCTTCCTTTTGTGCAAACAATATAGAGTTTCTCCATACTTGATCTCAATTAGGAGCAAAATAATGGCATGTGTTATTTCTCTATACCTGATCCTTTTTTAGTTCTATATCTTCCAAGTGCATCAACTCGCACTCTCTCAAAAGACTGAAATAATAAAAAATGGAAAATCTAATTACTTATCGTAATAAGCATGTATCAAGTTGCATAATGTACTTAAGGATGTGAACGGGATGGGACGGGATCGGTTTTGTATTTATCGTCCCGTCCTTATTATTATTTTACTATATTATTCACGCTTTATTTATCATTTTATTTTGTGCGAAATAATTTTGGAGAATCTCCATCAAGGATCGGTTTCCTTATTGGTATATTGGGGTCCACATTTAGATTCGTCATCTTGAATAAATTAAACAATTTTATGTTAGTTCAAATATTTTAAAAGTCTAAATACATTAAAAAATAATGAAAATTAAAGTTAACTTCATTGAAGATTCCAATTTTAGACCTAAATAACTAAAAAACACATTCAAATAAAACTTTAACATGTTAGAATTATCAAATATAAAATATTTAATTCTAAAATCATATAGTATATCATTCATTTATAAAGCTAACACAATTCCAAATAACTCAAAAAATATTAGTATATGACTATATTATTAGATCTTTTTTCCTTTTTAAAAAATATTTACTTGAACCACTATTATATAAAAAAAAATAGAAATTAACTTATAAATAATTAGAGCGGAGTCAGTGTGGGACACTCAATTCCAAGCCCGTCCCGCCCCGCTAAATATTAAATAGAGAATCTCTGCCCCATGCCCCGCACTATTTATAACGGTGAAAGCTCGCTCCATTCGGACCAGTACACCACCTCATTCAATAAAATTGATATCCTTAAATATATCATCATGAATGCAAAACAACAAATGTACATAGTGAAGGTTTTTTTTATTAATGGAAAATTTTACATAAACTAATCCTAGTCCTAGATCTTCATTTTCTTTTTCTAAACAAACCCTATATTTCAAGAAATTAAGAATCAAAATTTTCATGTTTGAATTTTATTTCTCATTTCTCCTCGGGCAACACAACTGTTCAAAATTAGAGTGAAAATACAAAGGGACTTATAGAAATATGACCAAATTTTGGGACCAATTTAAATAAATATACATTTGTCAAATATTATATTAAAATATCTGGTATATATGTTTATATACCAAGTGTAAAAATTTATATACCAAGTACAAAATATTATATACCCAATATATTTCAATACAGGAACTAAAATTAGTAGATAAACATATCCACCAAGTATAAAAATATATATACCTAGACATTTAGCTATAAAATTTAAAGAATGGACATCTATTTAATCAAATTTAAAATATTAATCATCTACCTAAATTTCTCAAATAACAAATTCATTGTTTACAACCACACTTAAAAAAAAAAAAAGAAAAAAAAAATCCTCAACCAAGCTAATATGACCCTGAAAATTTATGACTAAATTGGACAAATTGTGACCAAATGTATCATATTGCCTACCTAGATAAGCAATATTTTATCTTGTACAATTTTTATTGCTTTCATTCATTTGGTTATGTTTTCTGGTGTTTATGAACGGTAAATTCGTATTATGACTCACTAATTTTTACCTCTTTTGCTGGCTGATGAGAAATTTAAAACAAAATTCAATTTAAAAGGTTTGCAAATTTTTCATAGGATTGGTCTAGTACCACCCATCTGTCTACTTTTTTCATATTTCTCTTTGATAAATTTTTTTATTACTAGAAACACTTTAAATGTTTACTAAAAAAAAAACACCTTAAATGAAATTACTTTTTAGTACTAATTTATTTTTGAAAAAAGAAAAATTCTGTCTACACAGATCTCCCTAAATACTTTTAAAGAAAAAAATTTCTTCCCACTCATTTCTTAAACATAATTCTTCTTGAACCCTGGTTTCCCTGCACATGGCATGAATAAGAACCCTGATTTTTTTGCAAATGACGTAAGTAATAATAACCTAATTAAATTAAATTAAACGATTCAGAAGATTATGATCACAAAACAGTGAATTTGCTCTATAATCTAGTCAATGATTAATCTATCAACCTATGTTGTCCTTTGATTTCTCACTCCTTTATAGATATATTATAGTATGAAACTTTTTTTGATTTTTGCACTTGTATTTATATATCTTTTTCAGTTGAGTTAATTTGCCTTTTAGTTTTTTTTTCCTCAAAAAAAAAAAAGAGTTGAAGGTACCAAACGTTAACTTTGTTACTCAATATCAATAATCCATGAAGTGACTGATCGGAAGATTTCTTTACAAAGAGAAAAAAATTAATTTATAGCAATTCAATTATAAAAGAACTTAGAAGAATTATGGAGATGTTTAGACATAGCACCACCACCACCCTCGATTTCAATATTTAGAAAATTCCTAATTTTTTTGTGTAGAAGGGGTGAGAAGAATGAAAGAAAAGAAATGAAGATAAAAGATGGATAAAAGCAAGAGAAAAAATGAAGAGAGAAGGATGGAAAGTAAAAAGATAGAATTAAATTAATGGATAATTTAGGAAAAATTAAGGGTACAGAAAGTAATAGTTAAGTTAAAATTTTATTTGAGGGTGTAGTTTTAGAAATAGCGTGGAGCTCATTAACCAAAATAACCCTTAATTGCTTTCATTTAATTGTAGTTTTAAACATATCGTAATGTCTAATGATAACTACAACTCTTTTAAATATTAAATATAAAGGGTCTTAATTTCAATACCCTTACCCAAGCAGAAAGAGAGAGCAGTAACCCTAAATTTTCTTTGTTGCACGACTCCACTTTTCTACTAATTTGGCTCATGAACAACATTATAAGTACTTGCACATTGTAACAAGATTTTTAATTGTATAAATAATCGTCAACTAATTTCATGATTACTACCTTGATCACTAGTATGGGCAACTAAAATTAATTCGGCTCATCAACAAAATCTAATGACTTGCCTTGTGACTTATGCACAAATAATAATAATAATAATATGAATTTGATTTCAGAAAATGTGCGGCAATTTCTAATTGGACAAGGGTCATAAACGAGTATTTTCAACTTCATTTTTTTCTAGCTATTATTTTAATAAATCAATGCTATTTTAATTGTTACCACTATTGGGCAACAATCCCTCTTGACAGATGACCCACTTACTAAATAGGTGGATTTTCAATTAAGGCAGCTTAGCCCTTTGAGGAATCTCACCAGAAAAAGGTTCGTGCGTTAGACAATGATTCGACACCTTCTCGCGGATTTCATAGGGCTGGCAATTTGTCAAATTGGGTTAAGCTGAAGAACTCGAAAATCACTCACTATGACTCATTTATTAAACGGATGGATTAACTCATCGGCCTAAAATTGATATGGAATAATTCATTTATTAAACAAGCTAATTTCAAATTAATTCGTTTATAATCTATATAATACCTAATTCAAAATATTAATATATTTATAAGATTTTATTAGGTATATATATTGATATTTTTTATAATTTTAATTTATTTTTGATAAATATTAGTATCTTAAAATATAAAATATATACGAATTTATATTAAATGTGTTAAAAACATATATTTTAGTTAATTTGGATTAAATAGGTTAACTGATCGTATCTGGTTAACTAAACCCAAATATGACTCATTTGAATAAACGAGTTCATATGTTATATCAGATCAATTCGTTTATAAAATGATCAAGTTCAGATTAGAATTTCTGACATGATTATTAAATTAGTCAAATTCAGATTCAGGTATATATTGTTATATATAAATATTGACACGATATAAACACGACCCACCAACACGAATTACCACCTCTAATTTTATATATTTGACTTCTTGAGAACATATGCATTTACATATGGTTGAAATATCAGCAAATGTTAACAGCTGTATTTTGAATTTTAGTTGTTTTGATTAATTAAATTCTGTAGTTTATATATTGATGAACAATTTATAATTGGAACTTGAGGTGTTCTTATTACTTTATAAGTATTATATGTAATGAACTTTATAGGAGACAGAGAGGACTGTGTTTTAATAAGAAGTGAAGTCGAATGAGGAGAAGTACTTGATTATTATTATCAATATTATTCTGCTTATATTCAATATCTATGCGAGTGGATTATGAATTGATATTTCGAAAGTAACAAGTAATAGATGATAAAATATATTCAAACTGATATTTTGAATAAGACAGTACATCTACCACGTTTTAAATTCTTTAAAATTGCTCTACTTTATCTACCACGTTATGAATTTTGCCATGTGTGTTTTTGCAAATAAAATATATAAAATGATACATTTTCATGTCTATAGCGATATTTGGTGAACGATGATTAGTTAAAATGATTTTCTGTATTTCCTTTTAAAAAAAATTCTGTATTGACCACAATGACCAGTACTAGTTAGTAACACTTTCAAGTTTAATATAGTCCCCACTATATATTCAAAAAAAATATATATAGGCCCCACTATTATAAGGTAGGTTGATATTTGTTAAATGATATAATTGTGGTAATACCAAAAAGATGACATCTATCATGAATAAATACCCTTTAAACCTTTCTTTTTTCCTTTTTCCTTTTTGCTCTTAAAGAAATATTTAATTAAATTAACTTACGTATTTTAATCTTTAATACTTTGGAGGATTATTTAAACTTTTTTCAAAAATTTTCTTCATTTAATTACAATGCAAATTTTATTTGTTGACTTTTCCTTTAAAATTAAGATAGCATGTAGCCACGTATTGTCACTAATGTAATCTCAGTCACAATTTTTTCTTTATAGTAATGAAATTAGTTGTCACTAATATTACATTTAGTCATAATAAATTGTATTTTTTGTGACAAAATTTTAAAAAAAAAATAGCCTTCATAGGAGCCATGAGAAAGAGACATTGTTGGTGTTGTAATACCATTTAACCTCGTCCAAAAGTGCTAGTTTGAAATTACTTTTGGGTTCATGAACTATCACTTAAATATCCATGATCTTCTCAGAATATATCCGATGTAGAACTTGAGACGTTACAATCTCTTCCTGTTAAGGGCCTAGCGTCCTCACTAGGAAATCCATATTCAATAGTCCACATATAATCCCTTTGGACGGGTCTACATTCACTACGATTCTGGACCGTGACAGCCTTCTAAGGCTCACATAAGTATGGAGTGGGTCGGTTCTAATACTAAATATAATACTATTAGGTTTCACTCAAAAATACTAGTTTGAATATACTTTTAGCCTCATAAACTATCACTTAAATACTTATAATCTTTTCAGAGCATACTCGATGTAGGACTTGGGGCGTTACAATCTCTTCCTGTTAAGGGCCTAGCGTCCTCACTAGGAAATCCATATTCAATAGTCCACATATAATCCCTTTGGACGGGTCTACATTCACTACGATTCTGGACCGTGACAGCCTTCTAAGGCTCACATAAGTATGGAGTGGGTCGGTTCTAATACTAAATATAATACTATTAGGTTTCACTCAAAAATACTAGTTTGAATATACTTTTAGCCTCATAAACTATCACTTAAATACTTATAATCTTTTCAGAGCATACTCGATATAGGACTTGGGGCGTTACAATTTTATATTCTATAAAATAATTGAGACATTTCGCTTAGCTCTAAATTGCCTCTCATTATATGTGTAACAAGTTAACCAGTCTTCCAACATTCAATAAGTTGAATTACTATATACTTTTGCGATAAATATAACTCAACCAATATAATGCCATATCAAAGTGAGGTACTATATTCCATATCTCCAACAATTAAGAAGGACAATGCAAACATATAATATATATATATATATATATATATATATATATATATATATATATTTATATAAATCATACATATACAAATTAGTTTAGAGAAAGAAAAGAAAGAGACAAGGATAAAAACACATTACATAAAGAGAGGGTTTTCTTACAGCATATTTGTGCTACATTCTGCAGCCTATTCTTTCTACAGACTGTGCAAAATATTAATTAGAAGCTGAAATTTTATCCCCACAACACTCCAAAACTGAAAAAACAAGAGACGAGTTTAGAAATTTATTTATTTTATTGAATAAAGGAGATCAGTGATGTCTTCATTCCTACTTTTACTTCATTAATTATTGATCAATTGCCAATCCACGGCTAACGTGATTTTAAGGCAGAAAACTCTTACTAGAAGGAGACTCGAAATTTGTATAGGTAGAAATGAAGGATCCAAAAAGAACAGTTTGTTATCTCTATATTACTATCACAAGTGGTCCGTAGTGTATGCTATTTAGCCTTTATATATGTAACTTTGATGAATTTGAGTTCAACTGGAACCATGGGATTATAGTTTACCAGTATAAATAGTAATAATCTGAATGAATTCAAAAAAATATACACTCGAAAGAATCGTAAAATCGTTTATTTGTGATTGTTTGGGAACAATTTTGTTTTTATTTATTTCTTATTTCATATAGAAAGAATGTCCGAAGATTCTCTTACGCAGTATTTTCAAAAGTTCTTCACTAAATTAGTTTGAAAATAAAAAATTACTAAACAATATAATCATGTCTGTTGGGGATATTTTCTACTAACATATCAAAATATGACACATAGCTTCTGAGCATCATCTAAAAGAATATGTTGTGCCAACACCCAAAAATAACACCAAACTCGTAATAAGCCGAACAGCTTATGGAAGACCAAGTGGATTGATCATAGAACAAAGAGAGCAACTTTTAGAAGGTCAAGGGTCTTGGTCAGATGCATAACAGGCCGATCAACTCTCTAAGCTAGATGACTAGGTCTGATCGAGTGTTACCACCAATATGAATGAAACTAGTAACTCTTAAAAGATAGACAATGTGGTCGGATTAACAAAGAAACTAAATTTCTGAATAGGAGACCAAGTCCTAGTCGGATGATATAACCTGCTCGGTCATCTTGAGCACGTGCATGAAGATCACCGGTAATAATTTTCCTGGTATCTTGGCCGACTACTTGGAGTGGAAAAGCTAAGTAACATGAACAACTTTATTACCTCAACACACCAAAGACGGAACAAATCACAGAGAGAGGTTGACACCTTGCCCAATCATTGGCCCTTGTCCATATAGAGATGAGATTCATTTCTATCTTTTTAGGGATATGTGAGCATTAATCATAGCAGTTTGGAGACCATAGAGCCACTATAAATAGTCTCACATTTACCTAGAAAAGGTAAGCTATCATATTTTCACTTAATTTACTCACTTGTTATTTCCTTAAAATATATAGTATTATAACTATTCATCCACTATTCATTTAGTACTTCATTCAATACACTACTAACGTCATTTTGTGAAGGAGAATTGGCAATTCAATACACTACTAACGTCATTTTGTGAAGGAGAATTGGCAAGTATCACAACAGTACCAATATCATCATATGGTGAAAAGTCCACTTATAACTTTATTTAAGGTGAAGATACGAAGCATATTAATTCACGGGCTAAAATCCACACCTGTAAATCTAGTGGGTCTCACTTAAAAGTGCTAGTTTAAAGGTACTTTTGGGCTCATGGACTACCACTTAAATATCTATGATCTTCCTAAAGTATACCCGACGTGGGACTTGAGTCATTATAATCTTCCCTCGTTAAAGACCTAGCGTCCTTTTTAGGGGGTTCATATTCAATAGCCCACATGGGGTCTACATTCACCACGATTCCAATCCGTGGCAGCTTTCCAAGGCCCACACAGGTATGAATTGAGTCAGTTCTGATACCAAATGTAACACCACTGAGTCTCACCCAAAAATGCTAACTTGAAATTACTTTTGGATTCATATATCACCACTTAAATACTCATAATCTTTCCGTAACATACCCAATGTGGAACTTAGGGCATTACAATAATCATTTAAAAAAAATTATTTCCACCTAAAAAAAATATTGAAAGGTACTGCACACAACTTCAGACAAAATAAAATTTAAAGCGTGCAAATTTGGGTAAATCGATATTCGGTAAGACGGTAAGACGATAACCTAACGAACAAACATAAGATAATATTTGTCTAACATTAAAAGTAGCATCTACTAATAATAGTTGGACAGCTAATTTATATTGGACATTTCGAGAAAATGAAAGAAAAATAATACATCACGGTCAACTTTTTTTTCCAGTTATTATCTCTTTTTTTTAAATGAAATTTCTAGCATTGAGGAAAATACAACTAAGCACCATTTAATGTGTTAAACTATGAAATTTGAAGACCATTTTTCTTTTTGTTCTGGTACTAAATTGTTTTTCAATCAAGCACGTACTAATTTTAAAACCCACAAAACTTTACATGTTAAATTGTCAAAGATTCAAGTAGTATTTGACATACTTCCTATAAGAATTACACTATTTAATGTGATCCGTATATCAATATCATGTTTATTTACTTTTTACTTAGAGGGTGGAAATTGAATTCAAATTCCTCGTATTGGACTTTTTCTCTCTAATTGGAACTCGGAGATTCTAACATTAGTAGGTTTGGTTACCACTAACTTATATATATAGTCACATATCCATTCTTATTTTGAACCACTCATTAGCAATGTTGTTTATTATTCTTTTTCCTATAAATTTTAAGATTGCTTAAACCAATTTCAAGTTGTCCTTTTGAATCAACTTTCAATGATTATAGGGAAATTTACAAAATCACACTCCAATTTTTAGTGTTTTATCATTATTTCACATGAATTACCAAAGTATTCCCTCGGATAACCAAAAATTTATAAGGTGCTTGTTTATAATCTCACAAGATACTTTTGTAACTGATCATGAATTAACATAACATAACGTAACTTGTTTTTATAACTTAAAACCATAACTTGTTTTTATAACTTAAAACCCTTTCTTTTTTGGTAGTTTTCGGAAACACCCACTAGAGTTGACTTAATAGTCTTTTGCTCTGAAGATTTGACTTAATAGCTAATATCACTACCATCTTGGTAATTAGTACAATTTGAACATTGTCGGTGCGATGACACTGTAGCGACTCTCTCTAAGTTTTTTTTTTTTTCGTTCGATCCAAGTACCCCGTGATAGGCAAAATAAGTGTACGATGCAAAACTTCGTAGTTCGTACTAGGATTGCTTGGCCCCATATCATGGTACTAACTACTAACCAAGGCATGTCGATACATCTTTTATCTTTAGATCTCTCTTGTTCTTTCACCAATTATGGTTAAATTAAAAAAGAATAAATAAAAAGGAAAAAAGTGTCACGAATTAATAATTGGTAGAATTTGTACTCCAAACTTCTTTTTAAAAAAGTCATTTATTTCTTTATTGGGCTCTAGAAGGTCATATATATTTCAATTGCACTTCATAATTGCATTTCCTCTTTTTATTTTTTTGACTTTGTTGTCCAAGTACAATGTTGAAATAGACAAAAGTAAAGGTAGAGGAAGAACAGTGGAGAAGAATACTTATATCATGTATTGATAATTGCTCAATCTGTATAAGAGGTATAGAGAATATTTATATATATATATATATATGGGCACCAATCCAATAGGTATTTTTCTTTTTTACTTATGCATAGGTATCAATTTGGCCAATAAAAATTTATTATGTATATTTTTTTATTGTAAAAAATAAGAGAGAGAAAGAGCATTAATGATGCACATCTTTTCATGCACTTCATTATAGTCATTGGATCACCATCTAATGGTGATCTAACGGTGATCTAACGGCTAAAAAAAAAATACCTATCTATAGGTAAAGAAAAAAAATATCTATTAGATTGACAATCTATATATATATACAAAATACTAGTGTTAGGACGCAATACCTAGACACGTGTCAAGCATCAAGTGTAAAGGACCTTAAGACTATTTTGCCTAATAACTAAAAGCTATTAACAGATATACTAGCTGTCATTATTCTTATCAGAAATGATCGAATCTAACATGCATAGAACACTCCTACCTATGCATTGTGAGTTTAAACTTTCGAGACAAATATGAACACTTTAATTAGAAACACTAGTTTTCGTGATTACGCTTGATATAGAGTAAAGAAAATGGGGGGAATGAATGAAGTGGGAGAAATACAAATCATGAACAAAGAAAAGAAAATAATATAAAAAAGAGGGAAAAAATAGTTTATTTCAAATTTACCACTTCACGCATAGTTAATTTAAGTAATTCCAAAGCCTCATCAACTAAGAAAAGTCATTTAATAATAGTTATTTTGTTTAGATTTAGGCAAAAAAATTATGAAAAAAATTTTTAGGGGAGGCGAAAATTAAATTTGAGTTAAGTAAATAAAATTTTGGCATATTAATTAGGAAAAAGAAAATTTTCAAAATAAAATTATAGGAAAAAAAAATTCTCTGTCTTTTTCCTTATAATTTTTTTCCTCCAGAGATAATTCAAGCTCCAAACAAACCCCTGGAAGCTGAAGAATTAAATTTGATAGGCTATTCTTCTATATATAGTCATCTTCATTTCTCTCCTATTTTATTCTTATTTTCTTTGTTTCCATAAACACACCCATTGTTTTTCCTCCATAAATCTCTCTTACCTTTTCTTTTACCACTCTTTTCATCAGAGCCAAGCATAGACAAAATTGGCACTCCATTTGAACTGGCTTCTATTGTTCGTCCATTTTGTAACTTTTCATATAATAAATTTTGTGCACATGCGTCACCTTCTAAAGAAAACTACTAATAATAATGATATTAATTAATTTATATTTTCCTCTAAAAAATTTTAAAACTTATGATTTATGATGCAACAAAATATAATAGATCGACGAAGAGTATGAGACGAGAAAAATAGACCAACAATTTACTATTATATCTAAATTATGTACACTTTAAAACTTTCCAAATGAGCATTTAAACTTTTTCATAACGTTCAATCAAGCTTAAATATGTGACTTTTGTCAATTCTCTAAGGACAATTACGAAAATGTCTTATGAATTTAGGTGAGTTAATCAATTAATGCTCTCGACAATTTTTTTTTAAAATGTCCACTTCCATATGTTATTTGGGTTATATTTGTAGCAATTTAGAGTAAGAATAATTGTCTTTTTAATAGAGTTTTGATCGAATATAGATAGATGAGTGATATTGGTGTTGGTTTATTAATTTGAATGGATATTTCTGTTATTTATAAAAAAAAAAACAAAAAATAAATAAGATTTTGACAACTCGAAATGTATTTTTATAATTTCATTCTTGGTGCTATTCTGTTTCTTTAACGTTTGCTTCTTGTCACGAGTCATGTGTTAAGTACATGGACAGCAATTAGCTAGCTAATAAATATGGTATATTAATGCCTGTAAAAAGAAAGAAAAATTTTAAGGCATGCAGAAGCATGCATGTCAAACAGTACAATTTGACATAAAAATAAAATAAATGAAAATTTTCTTCTCAACTGTGATGGCAGAGTAAATGATTGAGAGAGTTACATTTCGCTCAAGGTACTTTATTTTACGGTACTTAACACGTGAATGGTCAGTCAAAAAAAGTTTAAAACTAATTAAAAGTGTTATATCTGCATATGAAGCTCATCCGAGGTGTTCGAAGACGTGTTACATCATGTTTATTAATCCGCAACAAATCGTAATATGATGAATAAAATATAATTTTTTATACTTCACTCATTTGTGTGTTTATTTATCTATTAGAATACAAATTTTGAGAAATTATTCATATAATTAGTGAAATTGAGAAAGAATAATATTAGGGGCACTGTGTCATAAATTTGTAAAAAAAATTTAAACCACGTAATGTATCATTATATTCAACTAAAACTTCTCTCAAAGTTGAACAACAATATTATAAATTATATGGTTGAAAATGATCTCATCTCATTGTTAGATTTTGGTACCCAAGCATTACTTCGTCAATCAGTTAGCAAGTGCAATTCATTTTACGTTTACAAAGTTTATGATTCGAAATTTTAACCTTAATATTGGAGATGAATTAATAATGTTGCAATCAATAGTTAAGAATTATTGTTTGAATTAATTATTGGCATTTTGTATTTTTATTTATATTTTGAATGAGTAAATCGGTTAGTTTATTAGCTAGCAATATTGGAAAAAAATAAAACTTACTTTTAGTCAAATTCGTGACTAAAAAAATGTCATCATCGTTATGTCACAACTAAAAAATTTGTGGATAAAAATTTGTCACGAAAAATAGAATTTGTTGTGATTAAATGTATTTTTGTTGCAACTAATTTCATTGTGATATATAAAAAGTTTTGACTAAACGTACATTATAGTGACAATTTATTACTAAATGCTATTTTTCAATAGTAAGAAATTTATAGTTGTGACTAAATGCTGCTTTTAATTTAAAAAAAAAAAGTATTCTGACTAAAAATTAAAATCTTCACTAAATTATGATTTTTTTTAGTATAGTAAGATGTATGAATGATGCTACGGGATTCCAATAATGTCCAACACCATAATGATGTGTCTGTCTATCATTGGCTAATCATAATTATAATTCATATGAGATTTATGTGAAATTTAATTTATTAATTAAATTATCCAAACAGACAAATATATCATTATGGTATTAGGTACCATTGGTATCCCATAAAATTGTCATTAAATTATGACTTTTTTTTATTGCAGTAAGATTTATACGTATACCTTTGTTACCTAGTGGAGTTAAAATATAGCTAATAATGACCACCAGAAATGCTCCTCAATTGGTGATTTATGTTAATGGTTCTTACTTGCACCAATTTAGCTTTTTCACATGATATTATGAGCTGAATTATAGTTACACGTTAATCAACCCTGAGTTGTTTTAGGAGGTCTCAACCCTTGAAGAGCCAAACTATTGNCGGAACATTGAGTCCCCTTTATATAGGTAAAGGTAACCCTATGTCCCTAGGATCCTAATTGTATAAACGGGTAACTATACAATCGGGTAACATAAATTAAGTAACAACATAAGCTATACAGAAAGAGACGCACATACTTATGCAAAAAGAGACTTCACGGAGAAGGTCGCAGATAACCTATGGAAGAGATCGCACATAACCATCACGGAGGAGGTCGCATATAACCTGTGGAAGATGTCGCATATAACCATCACGGAGGAGATCGAACTTAACCCTTATGCGACCTTAGGATTTTAGACCGCACAATAATTGCCCCCCAGCTCCATTAGTTTTTTAGGACGAAATGGAGCTTCCAATTACCGTGCGACCTTAAAAATGTGATGTCATAACCTAAACTTGAGGTCTGAATAGTCGAAGATCCGCCAGATTTCAAATCTCCTCTCAAGATCACGCGTATCTCTTTTCTGTCAAAACGGAACACGTGTAGCCTCTTCTAAGAAAGAGCAGAATTCGAGGAAGTCTAATGATATCAACCGTCACTCTTTTAAAACCAAATCTTTTCAAATTTTAAACAATTCTGACTTTTCGGATAGAATCAAATCCCGCGCAATCTTCAGCCTTCAGATTTAAAATTCAAACTCCCTGATCTACGACTGTGATTTAACAGTACCTGGATTATAAATATCAAAAACCATCCCGTCCTGTTTCATTTTACTGTTTCTATCTCAGAAAACATCAAAACTCCAAAGAACCCTAGCGCTGTTTCATCTCTCAGCTCGCACAAATTACAGTTTCTTCTCCGACGAAGTTCAAATTGTCTCAAATCTTCCGCTTCTGAAGAAAGATCAGTTTATTTCTTCTCTTATTTCTTCTATTCTTGAAAATGATTTCAATCTTTAGGAATAAATACTCATTTCACCAAAGTGAAATGAGAAATTTTTTTTTTTTACACTCCTCATTTTTCAGTCCGTAGGGTAGAATTACTAGATAACAATCAGAAATGAACCTATGAAAAGAATTTCTAGGGTCTGATACCCTATTTTATTCCCAATGAACTACTCGAACATTTACTGATGAACTGCTCGAATATTTACTGATGAACTGCTCAAATATTTTTACGAATCCGTAGACCATTTAGGAATGAGATTGCTTACTTAGTACAATTTTAGGATGAATGCCCAAAGTGCTAGCATAGTGAAAATCCTTGATGTCTGAATCCCTGCATATTTCTTTTCAGATGTCTAGTAGTGAGGAATTTAGGGAAGGAAATGCTTTTTCTGGAGAATCTAACTCGAGTTTTAGCTCTATTAATCTCGAAGATTATCTCGAGTCGGAACTCGAGATAGAAATAACAGGGGCCAGACAGAGTAGTCCTCGAATAGGCGATCTTCCCTAGGATCAGTGGCCTAGACATATAAGGGATGCCCCTGCATTTTCATCTGGCTACCAATACATAGAAGGGAACTGGTCATGTACCAATGTTCGGACGAGCTGCACGTCGAACAAACTCAGAAAAATTTCGAGCAGCTATAAGATCGCCATCCCCATTCGTTTACTAATAGAATTTAACCGACCACACACTCCCCCTCATGGACTCGCTTCCTTTTCTGAGGCAGTCATCAAGTGTGGCGTGCATCTCCCACTCCATCCGTATATAAAATCAATCATTGATTACTATGGGATCGTACCTTTTCAATTGACCCCTAATACCTATAGATATATGGTAGGATTATATATACTGTACCATAAACTAGGTTTAGAAACCCCTTCACCTGAAGAATTTGCTTGGTTCTACCAAGTAAAATCAAATCCGTCAGATCTCGGCTTCTTCTATTCGACTAAATGGTCGAATCAAGCAATAAAAACGATCTACCGGGTTCGCAACAACATGGGAAAATGAAAAAATCCATTTTTTCCATTTTGACTATGCAGCTAACGGCTTCTTTCAGAATCCCGGTAGGTAGTCTTCCAATTTATTGCGTTGTTTATATATTTATTCTTATACTGATCGCATTCTAATGTCATCGCAGATAATAGGGATCGACCCGGACTCTCCAGGGATCAGCTCGCAAGAGTATATAAGATCAACGACCTTCTAGTTAAAGAATTTAACTGGAAGGTACTAGGCACAACGAATAACCTGGTCACTTGCAGTCTGATTCTGAAGGGTGCCGCGTTCCCAGACCCCCCAGTTCTCTCTTCCAGGCCATCGAGCTCGAAGAAGAAGCCAAGGAAGAGGACGGACTTAGGTGCCTCGTCTTCTAGGATTAGAAAACGAAAGGCACCAGCCACACCTCCACGCTCGGAGCCTTAATCTCCAGAGACAGTATCACCACCAGCTCCTCAACCAGCTCCACAAGAAGAAAGTAATCACACGCTCATTCTAATTACCTTTATACTATGTTTCCTCGCTCACTAACATATTCTGTACAGAGATGGTCATTGGTAGCGGTTTGCGAGCACCTCCTTCAACTCTCGGGCCCATGGCAAAAACCAAGACACCCGAGAGTACCCCGCCATCAAAAGGGAAGGAGAAGGTCGACTGCTCGAAGAAGAGAAAAGTCGCCTTCG
>JXTB01000102.1:341368-415784 GCA_002914805.1 Parasponia andersonii | reverse complement strand
GTGGTAAAAGCGACCTTCGTTCGTTATCCTGTCTCACAGCGGGTTGGTCAGATAGAGTCTTCTGCGACCTATGAAAGGAATCCAGTGACGTAGTGTGATGAGACCGGCTTTGGTCGTTGTGATGCGATACAGATCAATCATGACCACGTCGTCGCTCCAAATACTGTCTTAGGTCTGCAGGATCTTGTCTTGACTCCCTGTTGATTCTTTCGAAGACGCTTCTCGATGGTCGTCCTTGTTCGCCGCTCAAGCTATCCTGGCTATTAGTGGATTTACGAGAAGGTTGTATGCGATCACGGTTCATAGTTGAACTCTTCGTACCAGATTCTGGTGGCAAGTTTGCGACCTTGCCTTTCCCTTTGGAGATGTGATCTTCATGACGCTCCTGCTGAGTTCTTGGCTGGCCGCGTTTTCTCGTCTCGAGGATCTGTATTCCCTTCTCAGGTAATTGAGCAGGACGTTCTTTGGGACGTTCATGTTGTGGTGGGGTCACTATCTGCCCTTCAGCAAGTCGTTGCAGGGTGTCATTGATCTGGTTAGTGACTTGCTGAAGGTTCACGAGCGTTTCCTCCATACGATCCTGTCTCTGGGAAAGGTTCTCTGTTACCATCATAGTAGGCTGATCCGGAGCAGGGGCTGCCTGTGTAGCAACAGTACTTTGAGGTTGGTTTTGGCTAGTTCCGGTGACTCTGGTAGTGTTTCTAGTGTTTGCTATTATTGAAAAAGTGGAATTTGATAAATTTTTCTGCCGGAATAGCCCTCCTTCTAGCGCCAATTGTTGATAGAAGTTTTATCAATAATAAATTTAGAAAAAATCAAGAGAGGTGGCTTATGCGAATTGAGTTAATAATCAAAGCAAATAAAGAGAGAGGATTTTATAGTGGTTCAGCCCCGAAAAAGATGAGCCTACGTCCATTATTTTTCCACTATTTTATGAAGAATTATGAACACTCAAGATTACAACGTCTCGTCTGGAGATTGGAAAAACTGAAGAGCAATTGGAATACTCAAAACTTGCTTATCTTCGGAACATTGAGTCCCTTTTATATAGGTAAAGGTAACCTTATATCCCTAAGATCCTAATTGTATAAACGGGTAACTATACAATCGGGTAACGTAAATTAAGTAACAACATAATTGGATAACCACTCAAAACGGATAACTAGTTGATCATAAATAGGAGATTTATGTTTCCCTTTTCTTTCGGAAGAGGTCAGCCACCAGCTATACAGAAAGAGACGCACATACTTATGCAAAAAGAGACTTCACGGAGAAGGTCGCAGATAACCTATGGAAGAGATCGCACATAACCATCACGGAGGAGGTCGCATATAACCTGTGGAAGAGGTCGCATATAACCATCACGGAGGAGATCGAACTTAATCCTTATGTGGCCTTAGGATTTTAGACCGCACAACATGACACATATTATAAGATATTGAAAATGACTGCGAGAATGAACAATATTTTTTAGAATAACATTTCTAAAGTAAGAGAATATAACATCGTATGACTTGTCATATGCGTTTTTGTACTTTAGATCATTTGATTAAAAACGTATTAAGATGTATATGTACATATATATATATATATATGACAAAATCTAATACGTATCTAGCTAATTTCATAAATATACGTAAGATAGTTATTTCCACAAATTTTGGAGTTAGATGACTTGATCTAAGTGAAATTTAGATCTCGTAAACAACCTTTTTTATTTTATTTATTTATTTTTCAAAGAACGCGAGATTTATGAAAGTGAAAAATGATTTGAGCTGTTTTATCTTTCCAACAAATCTTTTATTTTGAAATGGATAATATTTAAGGTATTAATTTTTTTACTAAATTTTTAATATTATCTATGTGATATATAATTTGTTATCATTTAATTTAAAAAAAAAGGTACTTTTTTCGAGTGAGAGGAAAGTGACTAGACTTTATTTTTTATTTATTTATTTTTGATCAAGAGTGAGAAGGCGTGTTATTCACAGAATATTGCATAAATGAAGCAATAATCAACAAATATATAGCACTTTGCAGGGCAAAGCTTGACAAGTGTAAAGTGTACCACCTCCTCTCTCACATGCTCTCATGTGAATGCACATATTTTGACCTCAATGGTTTCATTTTTCTATGCAAAATTGATACTATAAACAACTCAATTTGATATTTAATACATAAAACATTGATCACTTTCAATGTACAAATTATTATTTTTATTTAAACATTATTGCTTTTTTTTATACTTATTATTTAAACATTATTGCTTAAGTTCGAATTTAAGACGATGTTCCAACTAGTACAGTTCATAATTATTAATTTATTTGCATCGTATGTGAGTAATACATGAGATTGAATTTTATCATCATTGATGCATGTCAGAGTAATAAAATTTCACTTAATAGTCGTTTAAATGGGAAAAGTTATGGCTTAAATATGACGGTCTTCATTTCTTTTTTTTGACAAAATTTTATTATGGGCATGTTTAGATACATTTTTAATTTTGTATTTATAAAAATTGAAAACAAAAATAAAAAATATATTTATGTTTTTAAATTTAAAAAAATGAAAAACTTGCATGATAACACACTAAATCACTTTTAATTTTAAAAAGTAAAAAAAAAAAACAAAAAAACATAAACATACTTGGTAACTTTAAATGTTAATTAGAAAATTCCATTTTTAAAAATTTATTTAGAAAATATCACTTTCGAAAAATTTTCTAATAAAATGTCAGTTTTAGATATTTATTTAGAAAAATGTCATTTTCTGTGTTTACTTTGTCTTTTTGTTTAAAAAAAATTTTGGAAGTGAAAAATTCTCACTTCCATTATTTTAAAAAATTTAAATAGAAACAAAAATAATGTTATCAGGCATGTTTTCCCAAAAAAAAAAATTAAAATTTTCATTATTTAAAAAAAAACATAAAATAAAAATGAATTCAAGCATACCTGCGTCTCAGACGGGCATTTTTGTTTTATTTTTATTTTAGTATTGTAATTTGGTTTTGTTATCTATCCCGTAATCTATTATCCATGGTCAAGTTCTAGTAAGTTATATCCTTTTTTGACTTCATAGTAAGTTCCATCCTCATCTGAAGTGTGTGCCTTTTTTTTCGGTGTAATTTTCGGAACTTGTTTTTATACATTTTCATTTTGTCCTTGTTTCCGGTTTAAATTCCTCCATATGATTGGACGCCTTATCATTATGAAGACAAAACGTTTACTGAAATGGTTCTCTACTCTCTGTAAGTCCAATTTTTTGGTTTTTTTTGTTTAAGGGGGCAATGATCTAGATTAATATGTCTAATATCAGGTGTTAATCTTACTGTAACAAAAAAAATATATAGGCGCAGGCATTCGGTAAATTAAACTAACAAAACGATTGTTATGTTAAAAGCAACATTCTAGTGCTTAATAAATTATAAAATATGTGTGCTGTAAAATGATATTTCAAGAATATTGTATGATAGTAAAATAAATTTTACAAACAATCTTTATTTTACTTTTTAAATTATTCTAAAAAATAATATTTACATAAGAGATTTTAAAATCTTGGCCAGAAGTAAATATACCAAATGCCTCATTTTTTTTTTCCATATTTTTGTCGACCGGTTAAAAGTAGTTCTCCAAAAGGAATCTCACACGGGCTCATAAAAGCACTATGATACTCTAGAGGATATTTTTTGAAATGTCATTCTCGTTTTGATATTAGTTTATGTCTTTTTTTTAAGAAACCGATTTTTGAGTTATAAAGGTTCTTGTTGCAATTTTTTCGTACTCATAAACATTCACTGAAAATAACAATTAATATTAACAGGCATAAAATTGTTATTTAAAACCATAAAACAAAATTTAAGGAGCAATTGTCGTGTGACGTAGGATCACATATGTATATTTAAAGTTTGTGGTATACCTATATAAGTTGGCATTTGGTTTCATGGAATAGAATAAAATATAAATAAAAATGGTATTGGAACATAGCATGGATTAAGAATTGCATATAAGAATTTAATAGAATTGTATATAAGAATGTAATGACCAAGTGATTCTAATTAACTTGAGCATAAAAATTAGAGTTAATATCTGACTCGGTATAATTATGTATACCCCTAACTGCAATACATAATTTGTTTATATATAGATAGTACATATCAAAATATGTTTGAAAGTGCTTATAATATGAAACATTGACAATTATTATAATATTATCTTCCAATAATTTAAATTATTATTTGGTGCAATAGCTACTTCATAGAGATAACTCTTTCGATTTGTCAAACCAAATTTAATATTAAGAATTCTGGACAAATAATCAGTTTCTATTCCAATGGTGGTTGCTGGGTTGGAAAAGAAAACCAATAAAATTAAGAAAGAATGCGAAAACAAACAAATACAAAACTTGAGAAGTTGTCGTCGGCCTAGAAAAAGACACCTAATAGTTTCATATAGTTTATACTTTATAAAGTTTGCATATTAATAAAATTGTATACATCAACGGAAAGAAGAATGAAAGGGCCAGAATTGGAAGGACGTGGTGTGATGTGGTGTAGCGTGGTGTTGCTTGTGAACGTTCTGACTATTCACTCAGCTTAGAAGGACCACTCTGATTAAAAACGTGAACTGTTTACTTGGACAGTTGTACTTAAATTAAGCTCCACCCTCAAAGAGAATGAAAGAAAAACAAAAAAAATTTACGAACTTCCCAATTTCTAGAATCTGATCCACTTTTTTTTTTTTCCTTTGAAAGATTCCCTGTGAAGCAAAAAAAGAAGTCTTAGAAAGTCGATTTTTGCCACCTTACTATATATTATTATTGATAATATGGTTTTTCTTCACTAATCAATTTTCAATGGATTAAGTTCTTAAGGTATGAATTGTAGAAATCTTCAAATCTAAAAGAGTACTATAATAATCGAACATTATAATTTTTTTATTTAAAAAAAATCCACATACAGATTAAGGCGGGAGAAAAATATGTCTCTCCAATAAATTTATAAAATCTCACCTTGAGATTTACTATGCAATAGAGGTTCATGATTGCATGCAGACATACGTTTGACAAGTATGTATTTAATTAGCATCCCTCGAAAATAAAATAGTTTTTCTTCGTGGATGTTGTAATTTTATTAAACATTTAGTCATTTTGTCCTAGGGATGGCAACGGTATATGCCTATTCCACGATTCTACCCTACCTATTTACCTGCCAAAAGAAAGCGGGTAGGGTACGAGTATTTACTCGTATTAGGTAAGGGTATCCACAGGTAAACCTATCCACTAAAATTGAAAATAATTATAGTTACATACAAAATAAAAATATAAAGAAAGATCAAATCCAACACAATCAAAGTGCAAAAATAGAATGTCTAAGTAACAAAATAATCTAAATATATCTCTTTTTCCTATATATATATATATATATAGATATATATTTAGGATATCTACAAAAAAAATACCATGAATTTTAGACTGTGCAAAATAATATTCTGAGAGTAATAATTTTTGAAAAATAATATCTTAAACAGATTTTTTGACCAATTTTAGGAACGAAAAAATAATAATATCCTTCATTGAAACTAGATTAATGCATATTATTCATCTTAATTTTGAAGATATTATTGTATTTTATCAGTTAAAATTATTCAAAAAGTCTGTACAGGATATTAATTTTTAAAAATTCTTAATCTCAGCATATTATTTTACAGAATTCAAATTTTAAGATTTAAATTGCAGAATACTCAAATTTCAGAATATTTTTTTATAATTTACCTAAATATTTACTTATTTGTTCTATACAAAACATAATGAATTTAAGTTTTTTGGGATTTCTATATATCTGAGTAGGATAGGATTGAGCAAAAAGGGTAGTGCCCCCAAACTTGTATGCCACCCATATACATATCGGGTACTTAAGTATGAGGTTAAACAGGTGAACCAGTATAATTATTATCCTTATAATTTAGAGGTTAAACAGGTGAATCAGTATAATTATTAGCCTTATAATTTAGGGTTTATATCACCTCCCTTCTTCAATATTTTCCCACCTAATTTTTTTTGTAGTTTTCATATCCCAAATTTTCACATTCGTATCATTTTAGTCATTTTTTAATTTTTTCGTCTAATTTAGCCGATATCTAATAATTTTAGTATTATGGGGTCATCGATCTTTCTAACTCTAATCAAATTAGACTGAATAAATTAATAATTCAAAATTAATACCAAACCAACTTAATTAGATATTCATTGAAATACATACCAAAAATACACATATCAAAACCAATATTTTTTCTATAATTTAATGTTCATTTGTTAGTTCAAAAACTTTTAGATTATTTTTAAACGATTACAAGTTTATAAAATTGTAGAAAATGAATTTTATGATCATTGACAAGAAATCATCATTAAATAGAATATTTTTTTCTCTTGTTATATCCATGTATGTACTCGATCGATGTCTATTCATAAATATTAAATTTTATATTATTAACTATTACTATCATTAAAACCCATGATTTTCTATAAATTAATGTTAATTTGTCATTTAAGAAGTTTTTAAACTTCCTTTATTATTTATAAGTTTTAACTAAAAGAAAAAAAATATTAATGAGTTTATAGAATTAGAGAAAATAAACTTTACCATCATTAGTAAGATTTAACAATTAAATTGTACAATATTGTTGGTAATAAGAATTAATTAAAAATGATATTGTTGTTTAGGATTTTTTTTTTTTTCAAAAAACACCTTATTGGTATTGAACATTCCATTGGTAGTTTTCAGTTGATAGTTTTCATTAATTTATTTAGTAGAATTTAGTTAGAGTTGGATTTTAACTCAAAATTAACTCAAAAAGGACCTAAGTGTTATAAAAATAGAAGTTTAAGGAGTCAAAAACTACAAAATTAAGAATATGGACCTAAGCAATATATTGTGTAAAGGTTGAAGAACCAAATAATACTAAAATTATTAGATAACAGCTGAATTGGACAAAAAAATTGAAAAATGACTGATACAAACGTGAAAGATTGGAGATTAAAAAATTACCAAAAAAAAAATGAGAAACTATAAGTGATATAAATCCTATAGTTTGTCCCCAACATTTATTCCTCTAGTGTGAATTTAATTTCTCATTTTTGACTTTGTATTTAAGTAATTACTTTTAAATAGTGCGAAAGAGTTCTTACTTTGTCCCTTAACACTAACAGCTTAAAAGACTTTATGTAAAGCCACAATAGTAATTTTACTTTCTACAGAATTAGATGAGGGTATTGAGACCCCCAAGTAAATTATAGGCACCCCAGATCTTAACAAAAACTCAAGAAGGCTATAAAAAGATATTTTAATAAAACTAACCAATCTAATCAACGAAAACACTCCAATCCCCCTAATACACATGCCTTCTTCACCACTAGTTCTATTTCTTCTTTTTTTATTTTCTTGTTTCAGTTTTTATTTTTTTAACCAATAGTCGGTTTTTTTTGTAGTTAACCAATCTCATTTGCATATTTTTCTATAAAAATTTATTTTATTATGGCTTTATAAGTGTATATATAATAAATATATTCAACAATGGCTTCATTTATTTCTTCTTTTTGTATTGTTAAAGAACAGGAATCAAAGAAAAAAAATGCATTTAATAGAAAAAGGACCAAAAAAAAAAAAGAGAAAGAGAAGAGAAATCTTAAAAAGGATGCATTTGAAACAAGAAGAAATTCCAATAAAATAAATAAATAAATAAACGAGAGGTAATTATTTTATGAGCTTCTAAGATAATTAAAACATTGAACCTATTGATTAAATAAAGAGTGTATAAAAACAGTGAGAAATATTTTATGACTTTCGAATGATTATTATTTGTTTTTGAGGATATGACTTTGTAATTATTGACTACTTCAATCTTCAATACCAAAACAAGAAAAATGAATATAAAAAGGAGAATAAACTACAAAGAAAAATGGGTGCTTTTGTCAATTTTTATCGGGTTTCTTATTATTTGTCCTTTCTTGTCTTTTAGTAAACAGTGAGGGTGCCTATATGTCATGTTGGACTGTTGGAGTATCAATCTAATGCCCCATTAAGTAAATGCCCTTATAACATGGTTACATGGTATATATATATATATATTCAAAGATGTGGTTTTTATTTTATTTTATTTTTTGCTTAAATGCAGTTTCATATCTAAAAGTATTTTAAAAAAAAGTTTCATATCTAAAATCAAACAACAGTAAAAGCACAACAAAATAATCATTAAAATAGCACATACATTAAGTTTTGAATCAAAAACTATTATATTATACCTTTTTTGTTTTTATTTTATTTTTCGATTTATATATATATATTTAACTATGTAAGGAAATTAAAATATTATATAAATTTTTTTTTGTATTTATTTTAATTTTTTTATAAATGAAATAACTATTTAGTCGTTGCTTACTAACCATTTTCTAACGATAATAATATTAGAGACAACGGAATTACATCTTTGCTATTTTAAAGTACTTAAATATCAAGTTAAAAGAGATTAAAATTATGAAGTAAAATTGATTAAATGTTCAATTTTATTGGACTGCAAGCTCTGAGTTTTGTTTTCCTTTGTTTTTTTTGTTTTTTGTTTTTTTTTTTGCCCTTTCTTCTGCTCTTACCGACAAGAGTTTTATCCGTCTGCTTTAAAAGCTTGCGTTTCCCATAGACTTTTTTTTTTTTTTTTAATTGGAGAAAGTGTTTCCCATAGTCTTTGATTGCCTTAAATGCCATGTACGCTACGTGGCGTTTCGTGAAATGCTGCCGCATCTTGGGCTTCTAAACTAATGACTATCATAGATTTCTTGTCAGTTTATTTTTTTTACTGTTATAAATTAAAATAAAATTATTTAAAAATATTTTGTACACCATCTCAAAAAACGAAAAGGGATAATGAAATAGTACCACGCATTTATAGCATTTTTTTTACTCGTTAAATAATATTATCATAATTTAAATAATTAAATAAATAAATAAAAATATATATGCATTATTTAATATATTTTTTATTTAATTTTTAATTTAACAAAATAATACGTATAAATAAGTTAAAAAAATACCCACTAATTAATTAATTAGGAACCTATATATCACACAATAATTAAGTTAGTTAAAAAAACTTTTTTATGTTTAGCTTTTTTTAAAAGAGAATTTATTTGAACTAATAATATTTTCTTTTAAAAAAATTAATAAATTTAACTAATAACCTATACTTATTACAAAAATAAAATAATACTAACATAATTAGTCTTCGATCCATCGCTCAATAAACAATAATAGAAATATATAAATAATAGCTATACTAATGTAAAATATTTATAATGGCAACAACATTGATTCAAAAACCCAAAAACAACCGCAACAACATGAATAATAAAATTATGGTTTTTGAGTTTTTTTATTATTATTATGGAATTATGGTTTTCTTTTTCTTTTTCTTTTAAAGTTTATATCAAAATATAAGATGGAAATAGCCAATTCTCTTAAAAAAAAAATGGATCCAATTAAATTAAGAAACTCACTTTGTTAAAATACATGCCGAGAATAATTTCTACATTAATTAAACTCCTCGTGTATATTTAATATATAACTTTTAAACTACTTTAATATAAACTCACCTTCTATTATACCACATTTTTGTTTTCCTTTGCTCCATCTTGACATTTAATACATTGCATTATCAATACATCTATTGTATATCAATGTTGTACCACATTTTTGTTTTTCTTTGCTCCATTTTGATACATAATACATGCATTGATAATGCTACGTGACATATGTATTGTCATTATTGAATAAATGTATTAATTTATAACTTACTACAAACAAATTAATCACATTCGGCTCAAATGAAAGAATCAACTCAAATGTAAGATGTATTTATACTAAAATTTGATATAAATCTTGGACTACCTATCATTATTTATAATATATATTATAAATAATGATAGGTAGTCCAAGATTTATTTTAGTATAAATACATCTACTTATTATTATCTATATATAATTATGTATGGTTGCCAATCCAATAGGTATTTTTTTTTATACCTATGGGTAGATATTTTTCTTTTAGCCGTTGGATCACCATCTAATGGTGATTCAATGGCTATAACAAAGTACATGAAAAGACGTGGATCATTAATGCTCTTTTTCTCTCTTACTTTTTACAATAAAAAAAATGTGCATACTAAATTTTCATTGGCCAAATTAATACCTATGCATAGGTAAAAAAAATACCTACTGGATTGGTGCTCATTTTATATATATATATCGGTAGATACATAATTACATTCACTAACTTATAAACCTGCATCAATATGCTTAATTAAACTTGTGCTTTAAAAGGTGAAAGGATAAATGACTTTACTAGTCCTTAAATTATAAGAAAATAAATACTTTGAATCTTAAACTATTACAAAAGATTCATTTTAGTCATTTTAGTTGTATATTTCGTTTTATTCTTAATATAGTAAGTATATAAATATATTTGCTCTTATGTTGTACTTATTTCGTATCCAAAATCATTATCTAGGACTAAAAACAGATTGAAATATGAATTGAAGTAATTAAAAAATGATTGGTTGAACAAAAATTAGTTATATGTTAGATAATAATGTAGTGTAAAACTATCCAAAATGTGATATTTTATTAAAATCATACATATATAATGAGAAATGCAACTTATGTACTCGTTCTGATAAGTTTTAAACAAAATATATTACAAAAAGGATTCAAATGACACATTTTTAATATTTGAAGGACCAATTCAATATAATTTAAAGTTTAATAACTAAGGTGAGACTTTTTCTTTAGTTTAGGGACTAATAGAGTCATTTGTCTAAAAGTGAAATTAATAATTTCTTTTCTTTTGGTTTTGTATAAAGGATAGAAATAATTAAAAAAACAACTATATTTAGCATTTTTGAAAAAAAAACACACCATTTTATAAAATATCAAATAAAATATTTAATTGAATTTCTATCAAACAGATCCACATATATTGAAAATTGAAATTTAAAATTGTTTACAAAGATGTGAATATAATGTGTGATTTTTCTTTTTAAATAAATGTTGCTTTATATATATATATATTATTCTATTTGTATTATTGTTATTATTATTATTATTATTATTAATTTTTTGAATTAAAGAATGAAGATTTGAACTTAAAACCCTAAGTATTGAGAGAAAATGTGATTACCACTTGGCTATTGCTTCGACCACTCTATTTATATAATTATAGTTATAAATGGTTTTCCTAAGATCCTCACTAGCCTAGGTGAAGAGTCTATCACTATGCTATAACCTTTTCATCTAGCTTAGCATTTCATTAGCTAGAAGATGTCATTCCCATGGAGGTGATCTGATTTATGGAGAGTATTCAGCAAGTTTATTAATTACTTGGCCTAAACAATCATTGTTATTAAATAGTATTATGGATGCCAATTTTTTAAAAATCAATTGAACTTTAGCCTCTAAATAATTCAAATGTTTATATATATACATAGAGGGAACTAATTCAGCAGAGAGACAAAAAATATCATTAAATAGTGTATATTTATTATTATTATTTTTTAATTATTTAAATTATAGTAGTAGTTAGATAATAATCTAATGGTAAAAAAAAGCAATAATTATACTCAATATTGTTTAAAAAATTTTACAATAAATATTTTTTTGTGTGAAAAATTAATATAAACATCTTATAAATTTGGAAAGAGTTTTAAAAGTCAATATCGATGCTTAGAACTAAATACTAACAACTCGTAACTTTATTATTTAATCCTAGTATTTTCAATTTGTCAAACCTAAACATAGAATAAAAGGAAAAATTAGCTTTCAAAAACGTTGTAATCGATCTCTTTAGGCCTTAGTTATAGAATGTATAATCCATACACCTTATAGAGGAAATGACAATCAAAGAGGTATAAACTACATAGTCTACACTTGATTACATTTTAAAATTTTTAGTATACATTTACTTGGGGGGTTCCAAACAAGGCTTTTTATAGGGACACGTATTTGGAAAAGAATTAATTCACTAAAAAGCCTCCTACTACTCATACAAATAATTTCATCATTGCCGCCACAAAATCTCTAATATTAGCATTTTTAGTTTGTTCCATTCTTTTCCCCACTTTCGTTCTCGAGGCTTAGTCAAAGTTTGTTTTCGAAAAAGAAAAATCATAAAAATGAAATGAAATTGAAAAATAAAAGTCCTCCCTAAGTTGGAGCTGTCCTCAGACTAGTCCTTTTTACGTGGGACCTACAGTTAGTGGGTCCCGAGAAAGGAAAAAGAAAGGAGGAAAGAGTGATGACATGGTGGCATGTAATTGGTGACAGAACAAAACGCAGCACTGGGTTCGTCGCTCAAAGGAAGATTATTCACATCATTAAAAACAAATAATTTCCCCCAATAATTGTTTGTTTCTAAATTACATAATCAACCTTAGTTGTTTACTTTTATTTTTAATAAAAAAAACCCAAGAAATTGCTATTTCTGGAAATTACATTCCAAATCATTTTTACGTAGATTTTCCTTCAAACTTCCCTTAAAAGAGAAAACCTTAATTGAACAATATACACATAAAAATTGATTAGAAAGAAATATTTTTTTTTTGCTTAATTATGTACCCAAAGTTAATGTAATTTTTAAGTTTATACTTGTTTGGTTGATTGTTTTTGATTTGAATGTTAAATCTGTATTTCCACTGCGTAAATGAGGAAAAAAAAATCTAAATTTATAATCTAGTGAAATAATAAAAGAGAGAAAAAAGAAAAAGGAAAGGAGTTAAAGGTTGATTGTGTCATTGTAGCTCAATTAAAAAAATAAAAAATGAAAAGTCCAATAAAAATAATATTAAAAAAAGGAAAAGACTCTACGGTTTTCTCCGACTTCTCTTTCCTCTTCCCAAACAAAAACAATAACAAAAAACACAAACATGAAGAAGAGAAATCTCCGCCTATTAGAGCTCTTTCTCTCTTTGCTTAATTGCTTCAATCTCTCATTCTCTCTCATTCTCTCTCTCTCTCTCTCTCTTTCCCTATTTCTCTGTATTCCAAAGAAAACCCAACTCAACCAGAGGCAGAGGCAGAGGCAGAGGCAGAGGCAGAGGCAGGGGAGAGGGACCTTCCTTCCTGGATTACCTCTGCTATTGTACGTTTCCTCCTCCTCCTCCTCCTTCTTCTTCTTCTTCTTCTTCTCTCTGAATCAATCAATCAATCAAATTTCACTTTCTCTCTCTTAAGCTTCTCATTCTCCTTTTTTTTTTTTCTCTTTATTTCTACTTTAATTTTGGTCAACTTTTTTATGTGTTTGTTTGTATTTGGGGTAATGGGTTCGTAGAGACTCATCTATTTAAATTTCACGCTCCGCTTCTACCTCTGCTTCAATTTTTTTTTTTTCTGGGGAAAGTGATTTCATTTCTTAGTTTTCTTCTAGTTTTCTCATCTCGGCACTGATCATTTCAGGTACTTTTTATAATTAAACTGTTTTTTTTTTTTTAAATTTTATCTTAAATTTTGTTTATTTGGGGAATTTGTGCTGACCATTTTGCGTGCTTTTTGTTGGGTTCCTCTGTTTTTGTTTTTTTTTTGGGTCTTAAGAATCATGTTAGCCTGGAGAGATGATATGGTCCCTCTTTGATTTTATGATCATTTAGAGATAAAGATTCTATTTTTGACAAAAGTTTCGTTTTTTTTTCTGAGATGGGTATTATCGGTTACTCTTTTTGGATCTTGAAATTTTGAATTTTGTTTTGTTTTTATTCTGATCTTCTTATCATTTTTGGGGTTTTCTCTTCCTTCTGAGTCTACCAAATTTTAATCACCCGGCCAAATTTTATTCATTTTAATTCACTAATTTTTTTAAACTTTGTTCTCAATATTCATTAGTGGACTTCTAAGATGTTTCTTTCTGTCCAAGTATTTTGACATGTTCTGACAGCAAACTATTTTCCTTCTTTTATAAAAAAAAATGTTTTAGAATGTTTATTCATTTCCTTCATATACAAATACCTCATACTTTTTAATGCATTTCTTCTTCTGGGTTTCTCTGGATCTTAGGTTTCTTGATCTTTTTGTTGAGTATTCTCCGTGGTTTTTATGTTTTTTTTTTTTTCAGCTGTTTCGGGTTTTGAAAATTTTTGATGTCTTTAGGTTTCAAACTTTTTGGTACCTTTCCTTTTCTGATTAGGGACCCAGCTCAACAACTTTTTTGTTTGTCTCTGTTTTAATCACCTTTGATTTTTGTGCTGATTATTTATGGTTTTCTATTCCAGTTCATCGCTCCAAAGGCATATTCAGGCAGTGGGTTTTTCATGATTTGTGCTGAAGCTTAGTATTTGACTCATATCTGTAAAAGTCAGCACTGTAGAGATTCCCAAATGCTAAATTTAGGCAGGTCCAGAACTCAGCCAAGGTCGGGTAGATCCATGTCTCTCGGTGGTAAGGCCCTGTTTACTTGGTATTTCTTCCAAATTCCCATTTATTTCATGGTTGTTTTCTAAGCCATTTGAAATTCCAGTTTAAAAGGTTATAAGAATGAATTTTGGAGACTAATAGTCTGCTTTGTTTATATATATAAAGACATTAAGCTCTTGTATTGTCTGTGAAGTATCAGAAAAGAGGTGGAAGTAGTTCAAATAAATCAGGATAGAGTTGAAAAGCGTGTGGTGGAAGAGGTGGTCAACTTTAAAATAAGATTAAAAAATGCAGAAAAATTGTCACTTTATTCACATTAATTATATGTTGCTTGATTACCTTTTGATTGCTTGAGTAAGATCAGTGTTTGTATTATGAATCAAATGAATTGTTTTCTAATCTCTTATTTGTTAACCATGTTATGCTTTCAGGCATGGATTATGCGGATCCAAAGAAGAACAGTTTTGTAGGAAAGCTTCTTCTGCTTGCCTCCCTTGCAGCATTATGTTTTTTCATGCTGAAGCAATCTCCATCTTTTAATGCTCCTAGCCCGGTAAAATACAATCAAATTGAAGTATCGTTGACACTGTTATACTGTGATTTCCATCTGTATGAATGAATGTTCATAATAATGAATAACCTTTCTTGCTAAAATATTTCTAGTAGTCCTATTCTTGAGAAGAGGGTGTGTTTTTAAAAGAGCATGGCCATTTATGCATGATTACCCTACGTTTGTGTTGCTTAAACTAAATTTAGTAGCCAATTGAATAACTTTGTGTTGGTTTCTGGACAGGCTTTTCTGCCATCTGGATAATTTTTACTTTTGGCTTTAGGAAATAGACATATAGAAGCAAAAGTTACAGCTATTCCGTTACTGGGTGGATAGTATGTGGATAATGACGAAATTATTCTTTAAATAATGGATAAATTTGGAGATTAGAAGTCTCGTTAAATCTTTAAATATGTTCCTTGTTTCTCTTTGATTAGTAGGATTTGAGTTCTTGAGGAAGCTCTTCTTAAAGAAGTTCTTTGCAAATTAATTGTAATTTGGTCCTAAAAAGTGAGAAAAAAAACATAGTAGTGGCAAAGAGGGCCAGAAGTTAATCTGTTGTACTTTCTCGTCCAATTACATTCATGTGCTATTTAAAGAGATCAGGCATGATTCTGTTACTATTTGAATATCAAGTTGTGACCAGCTTTTACAGAGATATGTAAACATTATTCGATATCATACTAAATAAATTTTCTGTGATGTCAAATTTATTATTCAACTTTACATTAAGGTTGTACTATATAATTTTGCCCAAAATATGATCACAAATGGTTCACTCTCATTGGATAAATTAATGCATCGTATTGTTTTCTCTTGCTGGTGTTTGAGTTGTTCTAAACTGCTTCTTGTATGAATCTATGAATTATGTTGGTCTACACTACCATACAGTTTTCTTGCTACAGGCGTTTTTTTACTTTGAATCATACTTTGTTGTTTTATTTTTTTAGGTTTGCTCTTGCCTACATGACATGCACTTTTTGTTCTCAATGTGTTCCTGTTCCAATTTTTTAAAAACTTTTTTTACTAACATACTATTTGAAAATTACTTCCTTTCAGTTTTCGCGCCATGAACCAGGTGTGACTCATGTCCTAGTAACAGGAGGTGCTGGCTATATTGGTTCGCATGCTACATTACGTCTTCTTAAGGACTCATATCGTGTAACCATTGTGGTATGCCATTTTTTTATCATCTGAGAAATTCACTTTGAGCCAATTGCATGATATTGATGTTAATTTTTATAGAGCTTGAAGGATTTTTTTTTTCCTGACAGGACAACCTTTCAAGGGGAAACCTGGGTGCTGTGAAGGTTCTCCAAGATTTATTTCCTGAACCTGGGAGGCTTCAGTTTATCTATGCTGATTTGGGGGATGCAAAAGCTGTATCCTTATTACCTTATAATGCTCTTTTCCATAAGATTTGTTGTGTTCGAAACAATTATGCTGGTGAAATCAGCAGGAATGGATGTTGCCTTAACTGATTGTTCCAGGTTAATAAAATATTTTCAGAGAATGCATTTGATGCTGTTATGCATTTTGCTGCTGTTGCATATGTTGGGGAAAGCACCCTTGATCCACTCAAGTAAGCAATTTCTCATTAAATTTTACATTTTTTTACCCTGCATCTTGCTGCAGGCAATATTGTTATTTTGAGTTTGAGTTTTCTTACAATGACTTTACGATGAAATGTTACATTACTGAACCCTTAAGCTTGGGCGTTAATATAGTTATCTTTTTCCCTTTTATATTTAGTTAGAAATGGTGTTTTACCATCCAACACAAGTTACATTGTTCTAATGCCTTTTGAACTTTTGTGCAGGTATTATCACAACATTACATCAAATACCTTGGTAGTCTTGGAAACAATGGCTGCACATGGAGTAAAGACGTTGATTTACTCTAGTACGTGTGCAACATATGGGGAACCCAAGAAGATGCCTATTACTGAAGAAACTCAACAGGTGGAAATTCTGACATTTGTGTTTTTGTTTGGTTTTTATTTTCCTTGGAATGGAAGTTGGTTCTTTGTTAACAATATGTTGTCTTTTGCTTAGGATATTTAAATTTTTCTTATTCTTGGCTTGGCATTGATATTGGAATACTGCGAGAAAAATGTATTTGATGTTCTAGTCTGTAAGGTATCATATACGTCATTTCATGGCTTCAGGTTCCAATTAATCCATATGGAAAAGCTAAGAAGATGGCGGAAGATATTATCTTGGATTTCTCTAAAAATTCAGACATGGCAGTCATGATCCTGAGGTTTGTTTTTAGACACTTATTCTTACAAAGCCTTTTGATGTTTTTGATTCCTTTTGCTAATAATGTGAGTGATAAATCCTCCTGAGTCACCATTGTAAGTGGATCTTGACGAAGCCAATTACCACTCTCTTTCTGATCTTATTTGAAATTTAATTTTTGATGGTCAGTATTTCTGTGCCAGTGGTTGTAGCTTTGTTTGACTTTAGAACGGAGGCTAGTCTTTGAATGGTTTAATTCCATGTCATTAATGGCATTACTTTGAAACTAAGTTTCCATTGTCAAATTCTTCTTACTATTCTTCTCTCTCTCTCTCTCTTCTTTTCTTTTTTTTTTTCTTTCTATTTTTTATTTCATACATCTGATTTTTCGAATTTTGTTATGTCATTATTGCATTTTCCTTTCCATTTTTTTTTTTTCTGATTCAAAGTAGGTTAACAATTTTTATGTTATATCAAATATCTGAAAATCTAGCAATTGGTTATCTTGATGGGTTAACTTATTTTTGTGAATGGTATCCTGATTTTATCTTTTCTATCGTATTTTTTTTTTGTTTCCTCTGTCCAGATACTTCAATGTGATTGGTTCAGATCCTGGGGGCAGATTAGGGGAAGCTCCCAGACCTGAATTGCGTGAGCATGGACGTATTTCAGGTGCTTGTTTTGATGCAGCTCGTGGTATTATTCCTGGGCTAAAGGTATGTTATTTGATAGTTAATATATGGTGTGAAACTATCCATCACAGTAGCTTAACTTGTTAGGACATGAGGTCTGGCTAATTTGGTTTGTCTAATACAATACTCCCCCTTTACGTGTAGGCTGGTAGAGAAATGTTTGTTTAAACAGCTCATGTGATTAGTCTTACTAAATTGTGCACATTGTTACTTACAAGCTAACTGTTTACTGCTGACTTTTTTTCTTACTTGAAACGAAAATTTTCATTAGTAACTACGACGAAGTTTGAATTCTTTATAGTTTACAAGGTAGCACACTTGAATATTTCTGTACTTTTCTAAATCACACGACGGTAAGGAAGATACAAGAAAAGTGGAAAACAACTTCTTGGATTCTTGTTATGAAGAACAGACCAGACATTTCATGTTTCCAATTAACAATGTTTTTGAAATAATGTTGTTGTCTTTAACACTTTGCAGGTTAAAGGGACGGACTATAGCACACCTGATGGCACATGCGTACGTGATTATATTGATGTCACTGACCTTGTTGATGCTCACGTGAAAGCTCTTGAGAAGGCACAGCCTCGTAAAGTTGGAATCTATAATGTTGGCACTGGAAAAGGTGGGGTGAATGGAACGATGGCTTCTCTTTTGATGAAAATGAAAATTTCTGAATCAGATTGCAATTTTGCTTTTTCTTCGAAAACATTTGTTTATGTACTTGAAAATTGTCCTAAGCTTGTCTTTGGATATCTGATTTCAGGTAGATCAGTAAAGGAGTTTGTGGAAGCATGTAAGAAGGCAACTGGGGTGAATATCAAAGTTGACTATCTTGAACGCCGGCCTGGTGACTATGCTGAAGTGTACAGTGACCCAACCAAGATCAGAAATGAACTCAACTGGACAGCGCAACACACCGATCTTCAAGAGAGTCTGAAGACGGCATGGAGATGGCAAAAGTCTCATCGCAACGGTTACGGGAATCCGTCGTTGTTTTCTTGAAAATGGTAACAGCAACTCATATTCGGAAGATCAACACAGAGATATCGACTGAAGATATTGCACGCTGCTGACTTCGGGCACCATTCTTTAGTTCGATTAGAAAGGAGTGAGGAGGGTTGGGATTAGATTTAAGATTAATTTTTGTCATTTATATAAAGTTTTATCATTAAATAGTTGTAGAGAGCAGCCAGTACGGTCTTAGAAACGGCAGCGAGCCTATTTGTTACATATATTTGAACAAACAAGATAGTGCAATAATGATCATCAGCTGCAGGTATACCTTTTCTTTCTTGTGTATTTGGGGAAACAAATCAACCAAAACCAAGTGAAATCAACCCAAAAAATTTATGCCTACACATCACGAAAGTAGTCAAAGAGAAGTTCGTAGTAAACATCTTTAAAATCCTCAATAGGAACATATTCTTTCCTACTATGTTTATATTAAATCTTAAAACTGATCTTGTAAAATGGAAGTCCTAAATCCATCACTTAATTAACTCTATACTTTCATTTCTATTTACATCACAAAAGAATCCTTCAAAATATTTATTATTTCTTGTGATAATTGCAAAAAAATACCCTAAGGTTTAGGTATTCTATAATTTAAATCATGAAGTTTGGATTCTGTAGAATAATATTATATAATTTAAATCATGAAGTTTGGATTCTGTAGAATAATATTATGAGATTAAAAATTTTTGAAAATTAATATCATGAGTTGATTTTTTGAATAATTTTAATTGATAAACTATAATAATATTTTCAAAATTAAGGAAAATAATAAGGATTAATCTAATTATTTTTTGAATAATTTTAATTGATAAAATATAATAATATCTTTAAAATTAAGAAGAATATTAAGGATTAATCTAGTTTTAATAGAGGATATTATTATTTTTTGATTGCTAACATTAGTCAAAATCTATCCAGTATTAATTTTTAGAAATTCTCAATCTTAGGATAATATTTTGCAGAGTTCAAATTTCAGATTTTAAATTACAGAATACTCAAATTTGATGGTATATATATATATATATTTTTTTTGTAGTTCACCCTTATTTCTTTATACACTTTTCATATTCCAAAAGAATCCATCGTCGTCATTTTGGAATCCAATCCTTTATAAAGAGAGGGTAGCCATTTCCATGTTATGAAAAAAAAAAAAAAAAATATAAGAGCCATTGGATAAAAATTAAAACAAAAATGTGAGGGGAAAAAAAGAAATAGCAAAGAGTAATCTACTGATCTTTTTAAAAGATAAGCTATAGACCAAAAAAACTCCCAATTGATTAAACTCTTTTTATGTTATCATCTATCCCTTTTTTCTAGATAACATAAAGATAAGCTATAGACCAAAATAAAGATGAATAAAAGTATTATACAACAAAAAAAAATTGATACATTTTTTTTTTAAAAGAGAACTGCCTACAAATTTCGACAAGAATTATAGTGTAAAATCATTCCCCATCAATCAATTCTTTTTTTTTTTTTTTTTTTTTTTTTTTTTTCAATGTAATCCAAATTGCTTTGGTTTGTCAATAATTTTAGCGATTAATTTTCTCAAAATCAGATCAATGTTCAAGTGAACCCAAATGAAAAACTACTCAAATTCTCTTCCAGATTTGATAACGTAGGAGTTATGATTATGTTTTTGTCCTTTTTGGTAATTTTATATCTAGATACATTTCTAATTAAAATAGAATTTAAAATATGAATGTAAAGTGCCTTGTAAAATGGTAAAAGAGGTTATGCATAGAACTCGAGCAAAAAGGAAGAAAACGATAATTGGTATTCTTGTTGCTGACAAAGTCAGAAGTACGATATGATTCGTGTTGACGGAGGTTTTGTCAACATTGAATTTAAGAAATTATAAGATAGAGTTTGTGTGTGAAAATAGTTAATAAAGTTAAGTAAATAAAGAGATAAGAATTTTATAGTAGTTCAGTCTAAAAAAAGATAGAGTTTGTGTGTGAAAATAGTTAATAAAGTTAAGTAAATAAAGAGACAAGAATTTTATAGTAGTTCAGCCTAAAAAAAGATGAGTCTACATCTATTGTTCTTTACGGAGAATTACAAGAGTTTCTCTAAGTCTCAATGTGAGAGCAAAGAGAATTACAGAGAATGTACAGTGAAATAGTTTTGAGATAATTGTGTCGTCTCTCTTAATGAGATTGAGCCTCCTTTTATATAGGTAAGGATGACTCAGTATTTTCCTAATTATGAAAATGAGAAAGTACATAATAAAAAAAAATACAATTTTGGGTAACAACATAAAATTAGGTAATAACCAAAAAATAGATTGTTTGATCTCTGCTCAGAAGTCTATTTTCTTTTCCTTGCAAGTTACCTATTTTGAAGAAGTTTGTTCTACATTCCTTTTTTTTTTTTTTTGTCGCACTTTATTCATTCGGAGGAAGTCACACTTCGATCAGAAAAACACAAATGCGATCTGATGCATTTAACTCGGTCGTTGACTTTATCTTCTTGGCGTTGACTAATGATGTAGATTTAAGATTGCACAACAATTATCTCCTAACTCTACTAGTTTTTTATGGCTAAATGGAGCTTTTCTCTGACAAGTGCGAGCTTAAGAGTACGAACTTGTGAGATCATCTTGAAACCCTCGAAGAGACAAAATCTCAAATCACATCTTTTTAGATTCACATGTACATCTTTCTAATAGACGTAATCATGTGTCACCTTTTTCTTAGGACATTATCGAGGCTCAAGAGGACTTCTCTGTTTCTCAAATATTCATGATGATGCCGGTGACGTCAGCCGTCGTTTCAAATCAAGATTTTTCGTATTTCATAAATTAATTATTTTGATTTTGAAAATTAATTATCCTGCATAGATCTCAGCCATTAATCTTAAAAAATAATTCTTTTAATCTACGGTTGAGTTTCATTGAATCTCGAAGTATATAAAGAGGCAATCCTTCATCTTCTTCCTTTTATTTTCATTTCCTGAAACTCAAACTTTCGAAGTCTAGAGACCGGTAATATTTAGAAGCTCTCTTCCCCATTTCTGGCAAATTCAACCACTGCAACAGCTCTTTTAGTGACATTAGTCTAAGCTTTTCAGAGATTTTTTTTAAACAGAGGTTGGTAATTCCTCTATCTTCTTGTTCCTTTTTCCTAAAAAATTTCTTATTTTTCATAGAAATATGTCAATATTGCTTTGAATAAGACCATTCATGGATTCTACGGTTTGGTAGAGAACCCAGATTTACTTTTCTGAATTTATATGCTTTCTTTGAGTCGGATCAATGAAACCGAACTTCTAGATTCCATTTATTTATTTTTAGACAGATAGTATGAAGAAACTTGAAAACTGGATTTAGAGAAATTAAATTCCAAAATTAGGTACAAAACATAAAGAACCATAGAATCATAGTTGAACAGAAGTAGATTTACTCGCAAACCCAATGTGAATCGCAAACAACATTTTTGGATTCTTTTGGGATATAGAAGACTAGGTCGAATGATGAATTACCGAAAAGTTATTCGAACTTGCAGGATAGATACATTAGACAAATACAATTTGATTAGAAAAAACTCGACCAAATTTGAGATAGACGAATAGCATGATATCGACACAATTTTAGGGTTTCTGGCCCTAAATTACTCGTATATAGCGAGTATACCTGCAACAGACAAACCAGTATGCCTATTTTCTAGGTCGCATTTAGGTTAGTTTTATAAATCAATTCATATCATTTACCTATAGAATGATGCTTGCATAGGACTAAATACGTCTCGTGTTTCTCTTTCAGATGTCTAGTAGTGAGGAACTTAGGGAGAGGAATGTGTTCTTAAAGGAGTCGTCATTCTCCGATGCGAGCACTAGTTCGATAGATCTGAACGGCTACTTAGAGCAGGAGCCCGAGATAGAAATAATCGGGACTAGGAAAAAGTAGCCCTCGCATAGGTAACCTCCCTCAAGGCCAATGGCCTTAACATATCAGGGACACTCCTGAGTTTGCGAGAAGTTATAATTATGTAGAAGGCGACTAGTCTTGTGCCAATATAAGAATGAGCTGTACCATGAACAAGCTCGAGAAAATTGTATGCGACTACAAGATCAACCTACCTATTTGCCTTCTAATAGAATTCAATCGATCAAACACACCTCCTTGTGGCATGGCCTCTTTATCTGACGTAGTTCTTAGATGCGGCATTTGCCTCCCACTATATCTGTACATCAAGTCAATGGTCAACTATTACGGTGTAGTTCCTTTTCAACTAACTCCAAATACTTATAAATATATAGTAGATTTGTACATATTATATTACAATCTACGTCTAGATACCTCTACACTTGAGGAGTTCGAAACAATATGACTTTGGCTTCTTCTACACAAGCAAGTGGTCGAATCAAGCGATCAAGACAATACATGGGGTTCGAAATAATATGGAAAGATAGAAAATCTATTTTTCCACTTTGATTATGCAGATAATGGGTTCTTCCAAATCTCTGGAAGGTAGCTTTTAGCTATAATTCGCTCTTTAATATATTGTATGTTCTTTTTTATCTGATCGTATTTTCCTGTCTTTATAGATAACAAAGAGTGCCCAGGACTAAATAGGGAACAACTTGCCTGAGTTTATAAAATAAACGACCTTTCAATCGAAGAATTCGACTGGAAGAGGCTTAGGACAATGCAGAATTCAGTCACTAGTGGGTTGTTTCCTAAGGGCGCCACTTTTCCATGCTCTGCTAATCATCCAGCCAGACCTTCTAGCTCGAAGAAGCAAAAGGGAGTGGGTACTTCATCTTCTAAACCTAGAAAGCAAAAAGTATCTGCCTCAATTACTGTTCAAGAACCATCATCCCCAGTAGCCTCATCTCCTTCTCCATCAGTTTCTCAACGATGAATAGAAGGTTAATTTGTTTGTTAATATTTACTTCTCTTTGTCACATTGTGGTCCTCACACTAATAATAACTTTCATTGCAGACATGATAAGAATCGGTAGCGGCTTGTGTGCTCAACCATCTGCTTTGGGTTCTCAACAAAAATTGAGGACCCCAGAGAACACCCTTTCAGTTTTTAAAGGAAAATAGAGGGTCGACTCTTACAAGAAACGAAAGGTTGCTTTCAATGACATCTTATCGATCTCACTTCCATCTCCAACATCAATGAGTCAACACGAGCCTTCAAATAAGCACCTAGCTTCCTCCTCCGATGGGATTCCTAGCCAAGCCGACAAGGATGAAGAGTTTCTTGCACTCTTTCGTCAATTGCCGGAGAAGTCAGATCTGAGTGCGGCCTTTATCGATCGCTTTACTTCTGAAGAAGATTAGGAGAGAAAGAAGCAAAGACTAGCCAAGGTCACATTTAGTGCCGCAATCCGAATGTTAGCTAATGTAAGTTCTTTCTCCTCTATTCATATATATGCCACTCTTTCATTTTCTAACACCATTGTTATATTTCAGACTATTGCAATTACTGTACTGATGTATGATGTGGTCCTCGACAGTGTGGAAAAGGGAGAGAAGGTCGAAGAGATGGCCCAAACGACCTGAAAAAGATTCATGAGAAGGAGAAAAGCACCTTCGAGTCTAAAAAAAAACAACTGCAGGAGGCATTGGCCAAGGAAAAAATAGAGAAGGAGAAGCTTGAGGAGAAGATAAAAGAGCTTAAGAAGACTATCTTCCAACATCCGGATACTCTGAAGGAGGGGGGTCGCAAAGCTATTGAAGAGTTTAAGGCCACTGAAGGCAAAGAGCTCGAAGACAAGGCTAGTGACATCACCACATTGACTATTATATACAATATCTTCTACGAGTATCTGGAGTTCAAATTCTCTTTCCTCGGCGCAAATATTATAGAACTTGTTGAGAGCTGGAAAGCGGATGAGGCTGTTGGAGAAGCTGCTGACAAGGACAAGGATGCACCTGTATAGTGACATTTGTATAATATGTATATTTATTTAACTAAATTTGTAAAGTTAAAGACAAATGCGGGCTCGTCCTGCTAATTTTATAATATTTTGCTCGCATACATGTGCGAGTTTTTATTATGAAGTTTATGAAGTTTCTCTTGTCGAATTTCATTTCTGCAAAACATAATTAGAACATATATCACATAATAATATAAAGATGCATAATTTAATCAAGTAGTCAATCACAATGACAATACTAAGTGATTGATCAGTACGCTATTATGATTTGAATCCAACTAACTTAAAACGGATTTTAAGCATTAAAATAGGTTAGGTTACTAATAAAAAACAAGTAGCATAAGTAATGCAAACTCAATATTATTTTTCAAAAGTTTCATGTCAAAATAGAGTTTATAGTAATATATCACATCGAACTATAGACATTTTGCTGAGTCATTTTTTTGTTTGAGGAGGTATATCGCATATTAGGATATACTAAGGTATGAAGTGAGGGGAAAATCCTAAGATTTTAAGAAATTTTTTGATCCAAAATTCCAACCACTCTAAATGAATGTTTGCATAGTTCCTTAGGAAGTAAGTAGCAGATAACGATCTGATCCCACTGCCTTCTGAGTTTTATAATGTTTGAAGACGGCCATAAAACTATAATAAATGAACCGAAAAATAAATAACAAGACGATAGATCAAAGAAATAATTTCTTTTATTAATAAATTTGAATAATAAATAACAGAATTTTCCCCACAGGCCATTGAAGCTATATAAAATACATATGAAGATTTTATTGATAATAATGACTAAGCTGTTGTACATTCCAAGCATGCTCGATTTTTTGGCCTTCAATGTGAGCTACCTTATACGTCCCAAATTGAATGACAATATTAATAACATATGGTCCTTCCTAAGAGAGTCCAAATACACTAGCACTATGCTCTTTAGTATTAGGGAGAACTTGTTGAAGAACAAGATCACCAACGTCAAATTGTCTATTTTTGACTTTTAAATTGTAATACCGAGTAGTACGCTGTTGATATAACATAACTTGTAGTTGATATTGCTCGCGTCTTTCTTCTAAAAGATCGAGCTTAACTCTTATCAATATATTATTCTAATGTTACTTATAAGTAGATTATCGTAGGGAGCTCGCACCAACTTTAACTAGTACCATTGCTTCATATCCATAAGTTAGAGAGAATGAATTTTCTCCAATAGTAGTTCATTGAGTGATATGATAAGCCTATAGTACTTCAGGAAGTATCTCTGGCCAAGCTTCTTTGTGTTCTTTCAGCTTCGTCTTTAGGTTCTGTTTAAGTACCTTGTTTATAGCTTCGATCACCATTGGCTTATGGATGAACAATGATGAAGAAGCATTTCTTGATGCCTAAGTTATCGCAGAAGTTGCAAAACTCAAACAGTCGAATTATTTCTTATTATCAGAAATTATAGTATGCGGTATACCATATCGACAGATTATAGACTTGTAAACAAAATCTATCATCTTCTTCGTGAAAATAGTACTTAAGACTTCAACATTTGTCCATTTAGTGAAATAATCAACTGCGACCACTGCATACTTCAATCCACCTCATGCCAATAGGAGAGTTCTAATAATATCAATTCCCCATACTGCAAATGGCCATGGACTAGTCATCGAAGTAAGAGGAATAAGTAGTATTCTAGGAATGGTTGTAAATTGCTAGCATTTGTTGTATCTTTCTGGCAAATTCCATTGCATCCTTCTTCATAGTAGGACAAAAATATCCTTGTCTGAGAGATTTTTCACAAGTGCCTGCTCCCCAGAATGATTTCTACATATCCCTTCATGAATTTTCATCATAATGTAGTGTGCTTTTTCTTCATCAACACATAACAATAATAGCAAGCTAAAGTTTATACGATATAGCTTCTTGTCATAGAGGATATAGCAAGCTGCCTTCATTCAAAGTCGCTTCACATCGTCTTTGTTCTCAAGAAGATTGCCATCTAGTAAATACTTCATTATAATATCTATCCATGAAGGTTTTTGTTTAACTAGCTTGCTTATTTGAGGCTACTTGGTTTTACGAGGAATTTGATAAGAACCATCTTTGGTTGAGGGCAATTTGGCTAGAGCGTCCGCCTGAGCATTTTTAGTGAGAGAAAGGATCTGAATTCTACAAGTAATGAATGTCAAAAATAGTCTCTGCACCTTCTGTAAATAGGCCAGCATCTTCCCACCTCTGGCTTGGTAATTGCCGATCACTTGACAAACGATCGATTGGGAATCACTATATACCCTGATCATTTCGACCTTGATTTCTTATGCAAGCTTGAGTCTAGTTATCAATGCCTCATATTTTGCTTCATGATTCGATGCTGGGAGTCCAAAGCGGAGTGCACAGTGGATCTTGTGCCCTTTTGGGTTGATTAATATCAAGCCCGCACCAGCTCCATTCTCGTTTGATGATCCATCAACATAAAGTTTCCACAATTTAGTTAAATCCATTGTGGTTTTCTCAATTATTTCTGTGAGAAGATCGACGTCGTAAGTAAATTTTGCAACAAAATCTACGAGAGTTTGACCTTTAATCATAGTGCGAGGTCGAAAGTTGATGTCGAATTGGCTCAGTTCAACCGTCCACTTGAGTAATCATCCTAACGCTTTAGAATTTTCTGAAACCTATTTTAGTGGAAAATTTATGAAAACTTCGATGGAATACGAGTGGAAATATAGTCGAAGATTCCTAGATGCAGTGACAAGTGCTAATGCCAACTTCTCTATCTTTAGATATCTTGTTTCAACATCGAATAGTCTTTTACTAATGTAATATACAGATTGTTGTATATTCTCTTCTTCTTAAATTAATGCAGCACTCGTCGTATATTTGGAAACAACGAAGTACAGATATAGTTTCTCTTCCGGTGATGGCTTTGACAAGAGTAGTGGAGAACTCAAGTGTTTCTTCAACTCTTGGCATACCTGCTCGCATTTCTCGGTCCACTCAAACTTCTTCGAACCCCTCAACACCTCGAAGAATGGTTGCTATTTGTCGGTTGATCTTGATATAAATCGGATTAGTGCAGTCATTCTTCCTGCCAGACTCTGCATATCTTTGGGTTGTAGGTGACTTCATGTCAATCAGTGCTTAGATCTTTTAAGGGTTAGCTTCGATACCTCGTTGATTGACCATGAAACCTAGAAAATTCCTAGATCCTACCCCAAATGCACACTTCTAGGGGTTCAGCTTCATTTGATACTTTCGAAGAATTTTGAACATCTCATCAAGGTACTTGACATAATCTTCAGCTCTCTTTGACTTCACCAAAATATCATTAACATATACCTCAATTGTTTTACCAATTTGTTTTGCAAATGTCATATTGACAATATGTTGATAAGTTTCTCCTGTGTTGATGAGTCTGAATGGTATCTTCTTATAATAATACAATCCTCGATTAGTGATGGATGAGGTATGCTCTTCATCCAGCTTGAACATGGGAATTTGGTTGTATCTAGAATACACAACTATAAAACTTAGAAATTCATGCCCAGATGTCGCATCTACAAGCTAATCGATCCTTAGAAGTGGAAAGCTATCCTTCAGACATGTTTTTTTGATATTTGTAAAGTCAAATACATGTTCTCTACTTTCCATTAGGTTTCTTCACCAAAACTAGATTTACAAGGTAGTTTGGGTAAAAAGATTCCCTGATGAATCCTGTTTCAAGCAACTTCTCAACCTCATTTTTTAGTACGACATAACATTCTGGATCCATTGCCATTCTCTTCTATCGTATGGAGTTTTTTGAAATATCAATATTGAGGTGATGACATATAACATTTTGATCAATAGTCACGATATCTTAATGTTGCCATGCAAAGGCATCCAAGTTTGCTTTAAGGAATGCGACCAATGCAGACTGCACGACTTCTTGAAGCTTTACTCCAATTCTTAATACCTTTGAAGACTCGTTGATTGACAAATCTTCTAAGTCTTCAATAGGCCCAGTCTTGATCTCTTTGTCGATTTCTCATGAGTTGAGGTCTTCGATTAATGTTTCACTTGATGATTCTTTTTAGAGCTGGACTATCATTGTACGAGGTATTATATCTTTAGTTGCGAGCTTCAGAGAATTGTTATAACAAGGTCACACATCATATTGGTTGCCTCGTACTTCGCCTACTCTATGTTGAGTTGAGAACTTCATAGCAATATGATAAATTGAAGTGACAACTCAAAGTTTCCTTAAGGTTGGTCTTCCTAGTACAACATTGAATGCAGAGGAGCAATCTACTACTAAAAATTGAGACATTACTGTCGAAACTATATGATAGGTTCCAATATTTACCATTGATTCGATCATGCCCCTCGACATTATGTTGTCGCCAGTGAATCCACAGAGTGGAGAGACAATGGGTTTTAAATCGCTATCATTTAACCCCTTCTTTTTGAAGGCATCATAGTATAAGATGTCGACAACACTCCCATTATCGACTAATACTCGCCACAGTTGCGTGCTTCCATAGTTGATCTTAAAGACAAGTGCATCATTATACAAGTAATAGACTTCCCCCACATCCTGCTCTGTGAAGATAATATCGATATCTAGTACCCGTTGAAGTATTTGTGGTCACTGCTCGAGGTGCATTACATTAGTCAATGGCTATTGTCAAGCTTCCCGTGCATAATTATCCTATGCCCTCCTCAAATCTCCTTCTACATGCAGTCCTCCGAAGATGGTTTGTACTTCGCGTTGAATCTCAAAAGGTCGCTGTTGGTTTTTTTCTCTCATCTCATTATTCTACCTAGTATACTGCCGTAGTCATCCTTCTCTAATTAATCTTTCGATCTCATCTTTTAGGGCATAGCAGTTATTGGTGTCGTGTCTAATATCATTGTGATGTCGACAGAACTTGTTGGAATTAAATTTAGCTCTATCCAGTTTTATTGGCTTCAGTTGATGATATCGATTCTATTAATTTGTGACTGCATAAATATGATCTATAGGTGCACTCATCTCGGTATATTTGTTGAATCGTAAAGGAGCCCTCGGAATTTCCTATTTTTTCAATTCGGGCTACTTTTTAGCTGGTTGCTCATTCTTTCTCTTCTTCGATTTCTTGTTATTATTACTATTGGTTGTTATGTTCGTATCTTTGTTTGTGTCTTTTTCTCTGTCTTTCTTTATCTTATGGAGATTTTCCCGAGAAGATTCAACCCTTGGATGCCAACTAATTCTCCGATAGAAGTCTTCAAGAGTCCTGCATTCTTACTCTAGTAGCTCTTCCCAAAGTTTAGTCTTTGGTTGCACTCTAGTCACCATTAAAATCAGGATTCCTCCTTCAGGCGGGTTCTTAACTTTTGCCAATTCTGAGATAAAATAGTTAAGGTATGATTGCAGAGTTTCCTTTAGACCTTGTTGAATGGTGGACAGACTAATCAATGGAACAGTAAAGTTCTTTGTATCCTAGAACTATCTTAAGAATGCGGTCTGGAGTTATTGTTAGGATGAAATCGAACTGGACTGAAGGCCTCTGAACCACTTTTTTGCTGCGCCTGTGAGGATCACGACAAAACACCTATAGCGTGCAAGATCATTGACCTGGTGGAGTTCCATCAGATCATTGAAGTGATCCATGTGGTCCACTGGATCAATTTTCCCATCAAAGATGTTTATGGTGGGAAGTTTAATTCCAGCAAAAAGTGTAGCATCTCGAACTTCTTCGTTTAATAGTGATTGAAAATATCCATTTGTAAGCTCATCATCCCATCCAGCAAGTACATCCAATGCGATCCTTAGATTATGAACATCAATGTTAGGAGGAAGCACATAGTCTTTTGCTAGTGGTAGGGGTGGTATTTGGTCGCTATTATCGTGACGTAAGACAGATTGATCAGTTGGGTCCGTAGTGACCTTTGTGAAGATTCAACTAAACTACTTCGATGAAATTAAATTCAACAGTTTTTATGCGATGCAGATCGCTTATAACTACTTCTCTGATATTGTTGTTCAAGATATTATCTTAGGATTGTAGAGTTTTCCTTGGCTCCCTACTAATCCTTTTAAAGATGCTTCTCGAATGATGATTCTACTCGTTGGTTAGACGATCATGGTTGATGGGTGCTCTCCTAGAGAGTTGTTTACGATCACGATCTATGCTCGAACTCCCAGTGCCTAATTCCTATGGCAAGTCCGTGACCTTACCTTTTCCCTTAGAAGTGTGATCTGCATGGCGTTCTTATTGGGTTCTTGGCTAGTCGTAATTTCCTACCTCTTGTATATGGATCCCTCTTTCTAGTCATTGGGTAGGATGATCTCTAGGACATTCTTGCTGTAGTGGAGTGACTATTTGTCCTTCAGCAAGTTGCCTCAAAGAATCATTGATTTGATTGGTGATTTGCTGAAGGTTTGCAAGAGCATCCTGTTTGCGATCTTATCTCTGGACATTATTCTCCTCAGGCACAGTCATAACTGGTTGATCTTGAGCATGATCAACCTCAGCAGCAACACTTTGAGGTTAACTTTGGCTGACTCCAGTGTTTTTGGTGGTGTTTCTAGTGTTTGCCATTATTAAATGGATACGAATGACAAATTTTTACTGGAATAGCCCTCTTTCTAGCGCCAATTGTTGATAGAAGTTTTGTCAATAATGAATTTAAGAAATTATAAGATGTGGCTTATGTATAAAAATAGTTGATAGAGTTAAGTAAATAAGGAGACAAATATTTTATGGTAGTTCAGTCTTAAAAAGGATAAGTCTACGTTCATTGTTCTTCACTATTTTCTAGAGAATTACAAGAGTTTTTCTAAATCTCAAGGTGAGAGCAAAAAGAATTACAAAGAATGTGTAGTGAAGTAGTTATGAGATAATTGTGTCGTCCCCCTTAATGAGAATGAGCCTCTCTTTATATAGATGAGGATGACTCAATATTTTTCCAACTATGAAAATAGGAAAGTACATAATTAGAAAATACAATTTTAGGTAACAGCATAAAATTAGGTAACAACCAAAAAATAGATTGCTTAATCTCGTCTCAGAAGCTTGTTTCCTTTTCCTCGCAGGTTGCCTATTTTAAAGAAGTTTGTTCTAGTTTTCTTTTCTTCTAGTCGCACTTTATTCATTCGAAGGAGATTACACTTCGATCTGAAAAACAGACATGCGATCTGACGCATTTAACTCGGTCGTTGACTTTCCTTTGCTAGCGTTGACTAATGATGTAGATTTAATACGCACAACAATTTGAGACATTTTTTGCTAGTGCTTTCTATTGTAGGATTATGTTTTAGAACCTAAAATTCAAAATTCAACAAAAATTAAAAGACATGATTTTTCAATTGACATAATGGTTTTATATTTGTACTACTATGAAAAATGAGTGAATAGTTTCAGAATACAACTAACAATCAACAACACGATAACGAAGCATAACATGAGTGTAATATCAATACTAAGATGGTATTATGAGAACAATAATTAACAAGAAAATGATTCATAACCTAAGTTAACCATAATATCAATACTGCGATAGTATCATTAAAAAGGGGTTTTTTTTTAACACCTAATGAGTTAACTAATTGCATTGTGATGATAAAAGAATCTCCTCATAAAATTTATCAAAAATGACTTATCATGTCACCTATCTAAAGTTACTCAAATAAATATCCTATTCAACACTTATGATCTAGAGGATGCGACAACGGCCCAATGACATCTATCCTCAAACCATGAATGGCCATGGACTCGACACTGTCGATAAATGTTTTGTTGGTGCAAAACGCTGACATTTCATGAATGGCCATGGACTCGACACTGTCGATAAATGTTTTGTTGGTGCAAAACGCTGACATTTAAATACATTTCCGCACTTGCTCTTCAACATTCTTAAGCATTGTGGTCCAATAGTAACCAAAACTTAGTGTCTACTCGGTCACTGAGCGTCCGCTTGAATGGTTCTTGTATGCTTCTCATGTATTTCACCTAAAATGTCCTAAAATATAATTACATTTCTGTTAGGAAAACATCCTTATAAGGTCTTTAAGAGAGAGAAAATTTTGCGGGTAATTTCATAAAAATTATATTTCACTAGTCACAAAGTCGATTTGAATGATTCTTGGCCCCAAGTGCCCAACCACATCTGTACTTAAAGGTCATCAATTCTAGGCGTAGTCCTTTAGAGAGAGAGAGAGAGAGAGAGAGAGAGGGGGGGGGGGGGGTTGAAATCTCAAGTAAAATCGTGCTTGACCCTTTGGAAGTCAAACATGCAAATTATTGCCAGTTTTTGAATTTCCAGTTTTCAAGGTTACCCATTCAGGCATATTGGGTCATTTTTAGGCCATTTCGCTTGACATCTCTTCCAAGCAAGCATATAGCTACCTTCTAACATCAATATATCACCATTGTTTATCAAAACTGATCAAACCCATATATTACAAGGGTACAGCTCCCGGACCCAGATTCAGCTTAAAAATCTTAAACTACCAAGGAAAGAAAATTATACTTTTGAACCTTTCCTTCCTTTGCAAACAGTCACCAAATAGGCACCAAACACCCCTTTCTTTACCCTAGCTCTAACAAAACAAAGGCACAATGTCATAAGGGGCATCTCTAACCCATTCTATTTTGGTGTGATTTTTACTCTATTTTGGAGTAATTTTCACACCAAACAGTAACATCGTCTTCGACCCGTTACTTCATTTCTAACACCAAAACGAATATTCTTAGTATATTCATTTTATCTACTTTTTATATAATTTTATCCTAATTCCCTACTATTTATCAATTTCACCAATGATGCCCATATACAATTTTTATATACAATTTTTTTTCATATACAATTTTTATATACAATTTTTTTTTACGTATTGATCTAATAATATGTTTTATTATTTAACAAAATTATAGAAACGAATAGATTAATAAATTATATTTTATTAACTAAAATTACAATTTATAAATTATATATATTTTGCATTATGTTTAGTGTTCAGATAGTTTAAATATTATGTCATTTTATTTAATGTTCATATATAAGTTCTATGTACCCACATTGTAAATAATTTACTCCATATAAATTTGACCATGAAATATTAATAAAGATATGAGACATTAAAAAGGAAGATTTAAATTTTTTGGTATCAAAAAGTTGTTAATTTTAGCCAAAGCTATGCAAATAGTGTCAAAACTAAAAAATTAAGGATTCATTTGTGGCCTTTTTAACAAATAAAAAAAGAGTTTAAAAAAAGAAAAAATGACGTTTGTGAACAGTACTACGTCAATATCACTAATGGACTCAAACGTCAAATTGGCATTCAGAAATGGCACTATGTTGGGCCAAGACCCAGTGCTAAGAGTACGTTTCCCACACCAAAATAGAACAATCAAGCTTAAAAACTAACCACAAAAAAATTACAGTATTTAGTTACAGTTGTCAAGCATTTATTATTTTTTGCACTTTTTTCATTTCCAAATTGCTTCATAACATTTTTCGTGTTTTTTTTTTCCTTCGTTCTAGAAACTCTTGAATAGCAAACAGTGGTAGTGTTATGGTGGTGGTGGTTCTAATGACGATGAATGTGTCTTCATTTATTTTATTCCTTGAATGGTTTCTCTTCAGTGCTATTAATTCGAGAGTTGCTAACATTCCAATCAAGGTATGTCTCAATTTTTTCCTTTGTCCTGTTTCAGATTTTCATCTTCTTCTTTATTGTTTCTATATGTCTATGACCTGAAAATAGGTTTTGTTTCTATTTTTAACAAGGTAGAGATTTGAACTCATGTACTGTTATTATTTATGAATACTCATCTTCTTTATATATGCTAAAGGTGTCGGTTTATATTCTTTGGATAGGATAAAATCAAAGGTTTAACAACCAAATAACTTTGATTAAGAAACTGAAATGACAAAATCATGGAATACTTATAGAATAGTTAATGGCATATAGTTACGACTGTTTTTTTGGTATTCTTATCTAATATATTTAATTATCTAATTAATTATGTAAGGTGAATATGCGGAAAATCATAATATAGATATTGTAACACTAAAAAGTAAAAGCTTGATACATAATATTTTTAATTGATTCAACTATCTCCTAATAGTCTACATCTAAGGGGTCACACCTAAAGAAATAAACTTATTCGTAAAGAATAACATGAGTACAGATACCAATCAAATTTAAAAGACTATTTCTTTTAAATATTGCAACATGCTAGTACTCCATCATTAATCTATCTAGCGAGCTCCTTTCAACTTGATGTGATTCTTTCGATCTGAATTCTTTCTAGATTTCTCAGAACCTGTGTTCTCTTGAAGACTTATTGCACTTCTCCCGAAGCACTCTCACGACTAAGAATCTCTTCTAGTATCACAATATAAAGTATAGATAGATTTAACAAACTATTGCTCTAATGACAATCACAAATATACATGGCATACCTAGGACTCTAACCTAGACTCCTATATATTGGGCTTGAGGTCTTCCGATCTTTGTCAATTTGTAAGATACGTTTTAATCATTATAAATACTGATTAGAAGCCAGTTAGATCAATTAAAGATAACATTTTCGTAATCAAGACTAACCTGTGATTGTGGCTGATTCTGCACAGTAATGTTACAATATTGGTCTTGTCTAAAACAGCCAGATTTGTGACCTACAAGAATAAACGTTGATTTGTTACTTGAAATAGAAATTTCATTTTCCACACAAATCAATCAAATAAAAAGTGTTTCTACACAATAAGAATCACCTAAGTATAAATAAGGAAACGACAACTCAAGAGATAAGCATTTACATTTTTATACTAAAAGGCAGTTTCTATACAAATATAAATTGTCAAAGCAATCAGATAAAATTTACCTAATAATTATAATCTGATTGAATAAAATTCTAATTGATTATTTCTAGAAATATTAATCAATTAATATTAGCAGTTACTTAATAATCAATCTTCATTAAAATATGCCTAAATAAAAAAGAAATATGTGAATATAATTTTCCTGTAAGGAAAACATCAATCACTGATATTTTTGATCAAAACACAATTAATTGAACAAACATTCATTCATATGGTAGCTGTAAAATTCATATAAACACATTCAAAAGTACCAAGTCAAATATTCCAATAATGTTGCAACATCAACTCAGAATCACTATTAGTCAATACAGATAATAATGTTACAACATCTCAAATGACAACAGATTTTTCCCTTTCAATCTCCCCCTTTGGCATTTTTAGGCAAAATATTTGTACTTGCAAAAACAAGTTAGGCCTTACAAAACAATTTGTGTTTGGCCAGAATTTGTGTAAATTTTTGCAACTACTCCCTCTTTTTGACAAAAATAGCCAAATGTAGTTACAAATGACTTTGTAGAATTCATAATAGGGTTAAATATATCAATGAAAAATATAATTCACGTATTATAAAATAATGTCATAAGTTACTCAATAATGTAACATAAGCTTATATCCTGTAGAAAAACAAAAGCAGTAAGTTAAAAAGAATATGACACTACTCTCCCTTGAAACTTGTAATGAGAGAAAATCTTGGAAATATGTAGAGATGATATTAACTGTAGTTGTCTAAAACTTTATCTGATTTTTTTTAGAGTATAAGTCTAGGTTATTCCATGTTGTAATATTGATTGTGCAGTCTCAGACAAAATATTATATATGGTAACTATATAGATAAAAAGAAATTGATGAATTTATTCTAATTATAAAATATTTTAACACGCACAATTCTTACCATTTTCAATAGTCACGATTTCTTGGAAGATTCTTCAAATTGATTGATCTTCTAACCTTGAGATATAACCGATACACCAAAAATAATTGATCTCACATAAAATAGAGTAGTACGAATTAGTTTTTGCTACTGCATAAATAGGTGATGTTATAACATTGACAACAGCTAAGGCAATGATCTTTTCACACTAGTAAATTTCACACTATTACTGAGGTAGCCCTTTTCTCATGGTAAATCATCCTCTACTGTATTTGTGATACACAAGTCCAAATTACTCATGGATGACTTTCACACATCAGTATATTTAGCTTTTTCTAATTATGATGTCTGTATTCATAAAATAAAACTAAGAGCAAAATATATCACACTTGTTAGTCATAAATCAATCAAGGATTCTTAATCTTTCTTTAGAATTATCCAAAAATACTTGTATGATTAGAATAGCAAGAACTGTATCTAAAAATAAGTTACAATAAAAACTAATTCATTATGTTCTTAGTATCTTTTGGGTTTTCACAAATAATATTTTTAACGTTGTCTGGCTAATGTTATAACATTAGTTCATATGGATCAAATTCCTAGAATTTTTATAAAATGCAAGCTATTTGTCAATCTCAATATGTTTCCAAAAAAAAAAAATAATTTTATTCTCAACTAAGTTTCTGATAACATGCTATAAATCAAATTCATTCACAGATGCAATGAATATGATTTTGTCAAAGTATAATAATTATCTTTGGACCGAAATCCTTCCAAAACTGATTTGCCATATTCATCAAATACAACACACTTATTACTAGTGAAATTAATATTGAAGTTTAGGTCTCAAATTTGACTTATTCTAATCATTAGCCATAAGTCCCTTAACATGAAAAATATTCTTGGATTTAGGAAATCCTTCAATATTAAGAGTTCTTTTTCCAAGAACTCTTCCTTTTACACCATCATCGAATATTATAATACCTCCAGTGTCAACCTTGTAATTTACAAAAATAGATTTGTCACCTGTCATGTGTCTGGAATATCCACTATCAAAATACCAATCATTAGTAGCACATGTTTTAAAACTAGTAAAAGCTCTAAAGTAATTTAATTTAGATTTTTTAACCCAAACTTTACGAGTTTTTCTTGACAAATCAATCTTTTTCTTTAGTGTTTTTCTTTGAAATAGAATTTTATGTGAATAATAGCTATTTTTCAAAAAATTCCTCATAGTAAAGCATCTAGGTCTAATATGACTTTTAACACCATAGAAATGACAAGTAGGAATAAACTTACCATGTATTCCCATAGAATTAAATACTACGGGTTTGCTATATATTGCAACAGGAGATTTTTGTGTTAAAACATTAGCATATGTTCCAGAAATTGATATTAATGTAGTTACAACATGAGGCCTCTTCTGTATTATAACATTAGTACTGATTCCTACAACTGGGTTAGAAATAGAACTCTCAACAAAAATAGTTTTTGAACTTGAGTTCTCACCTTTAAATCTGAGTCCTCGATAATTTGACCCAGATTACCGACAGACAGAATATGATCTAATTCGGTTGTTCCATAATTTAGCATTTTTAAAGATTTTTGATTCCTATCAAGTTCTACTAAAAATTGTTGTATCTTTGCTTCCTTTTCAGCCAGCAAAGTTTCTAACTTTTTCTCCTTTATCTCTGAATTCTCTTTGTATTGGATGAGAGTAGAGATTCTCCCTTTAAGAGATCTATTCTGTTCTACAACTTTAATTCATTGAGAATACATATTCTCGTAGGATCTTTGAATTGATTCTTTATTTAGTTTAGATTCATCACTGTTAGAATCATATACCTTGTTTGATGTTATAATATTACTGCCAGACGCAGGCTGTGTTGCAACATTATCTGCAGAACTCTGCATAGAACACGTGTCATATGAAACTAATGAAATACCAAAAGTAACATAATTACTTACATGTGTTTCATCTTCGTCTTGACTACCTTCAGATTCCTCATCACTTCAAGAGGTGATCATAGCCCTAGATTTCTTCTTTAGGGTATTGGCACATTCAGATTGTATGTTTCCATAACCCTCACACTCTTTGTATTGAATACTTTTACTTGATTTGCTGCTATTTGACTGTCTACCTATTTTTTTCAAAAATCTATTGAAATTTTTAGTCAATAAAGCAAACTCGCCATCACCATCTCCATTTTCACTTAGAGTTAATTCTAAGGCTGCTTTAAGGGCAATAGTTTTATCTTTTTTCTTGTGCTTGATATTCATCTCGTATATTTGTAAAATTCCTATCAGTTCCTCAACCTTCATGGTATTAAGGTCCTTGCTCTTTTCAATAGTTGTGAGCTTTAGTTGAAATCTATCAGGCAAAGATCGACATATTTTCCTAACTATTTTAGTATTTGAAAAATATTTTCCAAGAGCAAAAGCTTCGTCAAAAATATCATATAATTTAGTAAAATATTCAGATAAAGTTTTTTCCTCTCTTATTTTTAATTCCTTAAATTTAAAAGATAAAATACCTAATTTAGTTCTTTTTATATCTCCAGAACTTTCAAAATATATTTGTAAAATATCTTATGCCTCTTTAGTAGATTTATAATTTTTAATAATTTTTATTTGAGTTGCATCAACTCCATTAAGAATGACATGTAGAGCTTTGGAATTGAAATTAGCAAGTTTGTCATCATTAGATGACCAATTAAATACATGTTTAGGAATATTCTTCTATTTATTTTCCTTAGTAATTGGAGGACTCCAATTAGTAAGAATAGATCTCCAAGCTTTTTCATCAATGGCTCTGATGAATGCCTTCATGCGTGCCTTCTAATAAAAATAATTGGTGCCATTAAGTAGTGGAGGGCGTGAAATGAACCCACTTTCGGTAAGAATTGACGTACCTGAAATTTATGGTAAAAAATCCACAAGATCTCACAAAACAAACTATTAGTGACCCGCTCTGATATCAATTGTTATGACCGTTTGTTATATTCTTATCGAATATAATTAATTATCTAATTAATTATGTAAGGTGAATATGTGAAAAATTATAATATGGATGTTGTAATAATAAAAAGTAAAAACTTGACACACAATATTTTTACTTGGTTCAACTATAATATTTTTACTTGGTTCAACTATCTCCTGATAGTCTATATCCAAAGGGCCACGCTCAGAGAAATAAACTTATTAGCTCCTATCGACTTGATGTGATTCATTCTATCTGAACTTCTTTTAGATTTCTCAGAACCTGCTTTCTCCTAAAGATTTGTTACACTTCTCCTGAAGTGCTCGTACTTCTCCCGAAGTACTCTCATGACTAAAAATCCATCTTAGTCTCATAATACAAAGTATAGATAGATTTAACAAAGTATTCCTCTAATAACAATCACAGACATATATGGCACCTCTATGATTCTAACCTAGACCTCTATATATGGTGCTTGAGGTCTTCCAATCTTTGTCAATCTGCAAGACATATTTTAATCATTATAAATGCTGATTGGAAGCCAATTAAATCAATTAAAGATAAGATTTTCGTAATCAAGACTGATCTGTGATTATTGCTGATTCTGCACAATAATGTTACAACAACAACCAGATTTATAACTTACCAAAATAAACGTTGATTTGTTAAAATAGAAATTTCAATTTCAACAAATCAATCAAATAAAAAGTATTCACAGCCAATAATAATTAGCTGAGTATAAATAAGGAAACGATAACTTAAGAGATAAGTATTTATACTTTCATACTATAAGGCAATTTCTATAAAAATACAAACTATCAAAATAGTCAGATAAAATTAGCCCAATAATTATAATATGATTGATTAGAATTAGAATTGATTATTTCTAGAAATAGTAATCAATTAATATTAGCAATCACATAATAATCAATCTTCATTATAATATGCTTAAATAAGAAAGAAATATATGAATATAATTTTTTAGTTAGGCAAATATCAATCACTGATATTTCTGATCAAAACATAATTAATTGAACAAAAATTCAATCATATGACAATTATAAAATTCAGACAAACATATTCAAAAATATTAGGTTAAATATTCCATTGATATCGCAACATCAACCCAGAATCACTATTAGTCAATACAAATATTGATGTTGTAACATCTCAAATGACAATAAATTTTACCATTTCAGTGTATTTGTAAGAGAAGAAAACAGAGACACAAGAATCTAAAATGACAAAATATGATTAGAATGCATTAGCATAGAATTATGATAATTTTGTGTGTGTACTACCCTACAGTATACAAATTTGTACGAAATCTAAAAAATAGGATAGAATTAACCAATGAAGAATTTTGTAAGGCCCATATGCATCAAATAATTAGTTTTAGAGGAATAAACAGATGGTTCTGCAGAAGAGTCTTAAATCATAACTACAAATGAATAATTAAAAAGAAACGTATAATATATATGGAGTATTTCTCAATTTAGGTTGGGCACAAGGGGGTATTAGGTTCGGATTACACATTACTCACAAATTGAGTTTGGAAGAACCATATATAGCGTTTTTCATCAGCGTATATAGAAAGTACAGAATGCTCTTATTTACCTACAAGCAAGCAGTATAAACCAGTAATCGAACTATGTAAAAATAAAGATTAGTCTCTAAACGTATGATAGCTTCATTTTTTACTAATTAAAGATTAACAATATTTAGAAAGGTTCAAACATTTTTGTAATTCAAATAAAATATAAAAGAAATAAATGCGACAAGATTTCATTTGGGAGATTGCTGCTGTTAACATACTTCGGAGGAGTCAAAGTAATAAAACCACAGCCAAAAAAAGTATGAATTTACTCAGATATATTCATATGAAGAACAATATCCATCAATGACAGCAAAAAAAATACTTACTAAAAAAATGTTTAAATTGTCACAAAACATGTCTAATTTCCATTAATTTCTTATATTCTAAGCTTACAAAACCAAAGGGAAAAAATACCACAAAGGTTGAAGGACAATGCATTGACAACGGTCTACTCTTCCATGAAAATGAAGGCATCTCTAGGTCTTCAAGCAACTGACTGAATTGCTCTATCAAAGCTCTCTTCAGCGGACGATGCCCGTTTCACTAGGATGTGGTCTGGATGTGAAAGTTTCAATTGGCTGCAAACAACCATGATTTAGTATAGTTATTCACAATTGCAGTAGGAAAAAGAGANGGGGAATCCAGTTCTTCACCAAATCAAGAGGACTACAGACTAGAATACCTTGAAAGTTTCTAGAATAAGGTGGTCTATAAAACATCATTATTTGTCAAACATCATAGTGTAAGACTAAGGGTGATGACGTGAATGATCATATAAACTAAGGGTGATGACGTGAATGATCATATAAAAGAATCTACTAATACATGAGAACCAACAACTTGGGCATTAAATTTTGAAAAGAAGAAAACTGTAAGACTACGGGTGATGACGTGAATGATCATATAAAAGAATCTACTAATACATGAGAACCAAGAACTAGGGCATTAAATTTTGAAAAGAAGAAAACTGTGGTGTTTTTAGATTCCACTGAACCCTACAAAGATTGCAGATAGAAAGCAATAGCGTATTGCTAAGTAGATTCCCATGAAGAATTGAACCCCAGACCTCATGGAGCAAATCATTGGCCTGACCATTTGATCTAACCTCATGGGTAATTCCATTAACCATTTACTACTCATAAGGAAAAATATTAATATGGGAGTCAGCAGATGGTCTTACCTGAGCAAACGGGAGGTCGGTTTACCAAGGTGAAGAGCACATACAATTAGATTGGCAAGAGTTTCTGGATCCTTTGCATCCTATCAAACAAAGAAATACCACAATATAATCTTAAACTCCATACAAAGTTCTTGTTGAAGGGTACCATTTCTAAATGGTAATAAGTTTGTTTTGAAACATAGGAAGTGAACTTTAATGTAATTTCCTTTACAGAGTAAAAACAATTTTGGAAGAAAAAACCACACTAAGTCGCAGTATAGAAGCAGTTCCAATTTTAACTCATTCAACAAAACACAAGGAAGTCATCAAATGTTCTTGCACAATATCATCTAAAAACCTGAAATTTGTGAAGTCACTACAGGGAAACAACTATATGAAAATATAAGATTCTCGGACAACCAGAAAGATAATGTAGGATACTTGCCTTGCTCTGTGCTTCAAGCAGCAGAGTTTCAGCTTCATCAAAGTTTCCCATGTGAATGCAGCAAACAGCTTTCCCATTCGCAATCAAACTGGTCATCTGATATTTCTCAGACAAATCTTGGAAGATAAGATATGATTCCTGTATCTTGGAGCCACCCTGGTTTCATATATGAATGTGAAATATGAAAATCTGCATCATTCCATCCAATTCAGTTGGGGATTAAAATAAAACTTGAGCTATGTACATGCATACCACTGCCAGATTGAACCATGCACTTGCAAGTTGTGTTAGTGTGTGATCCTCATCCAGCTGTTGCATGGCTCTCAGTTGTTTCTCTGCATAATCTGACCTGTTCATCTTGAGGAATATTTGGACGTTCAATGCGTGACTGCAAAAGTATGAGCAGTAATAATTAGGCTTGAGAAATTGCCACCTTTTAATAAGAGCTTTCCTGCCATCTGCCTCAGCATGCTGACCAGCGTCAAAAAAAATTATCAAGAAAAAGAAGCAAAATAAGTAGTAAAAGTAAGAAATCCCAGTCTCTAATCATCTAGAGTCCCCATCCAGACTCCCTCTGAGGAGGGTCTATATTTCACTAGATGGTCTAGTTTCATTCAATTGAAGAGGCTTCATATTTTCAGTAATACCATGATTATCATCAACAATATTAAATGAAAAAAAAAAAGGGGATAATGTGGCCGAGGGAAACCTAACGCTAGTGGTCCATTGATCTGGTTCGGCTTCCAAACAGGCAGGGCTAGCCAATAAAAAATAATAATAGGAGCACTAGATCATACAGTGTCGATATCAAGAAGTGCTCAACTTTGGAAGTCTAGCAAAGGACCATTAATAACATGCAACTCCTCATGCACCTTCGCAATTAGGATTCTGTAATAGTTGTCTGTTGGATATATAGGCCATATATTCATATAAATACATAGCCACAGGGCATGGAACAAAACATATGCATATTTCACGTACTTTCAGTGATTTACTCTATGTTGGAGAATATTTTGGGAAATGCGAATTGGGGCTAAGCAGCAGGAGTTTGACTTGGGGGTGCATAGTGCGTTCTGACTTTTATGGATGGTTCCTGTTGATTGTTTCAAGCGACTTTTAGTGGGTTGGGATGATAAGATAGAGTCAGATATGATGTGTTACAGCCATTGGGGCTTATAGCCCACAAGGTAAGATGATTGTGGGTTGCTCTCAGAAATTCCCAAACCAAGATTCCCTAGATTTGTATTTCTGGCACAGGACCTTAAAAGAAGAATTAAGCAAACTCCTAAAGAACAATGATGTAACCTCCTAAGAGTTGAATACAAATAATATACAAGACCTTCCCAAAGAGTTAAATACCATAAGGAATCAACACAAGCTGTCCATTTAGTTCATGACGATTGTCATCTTCCAATCAACAATGGTGGCATAGTTTAAGATAAAGCATGAATCAAATGTATAGAGTTTTTACTCATGTTTGGGGTAACCAATGTACCTCATGTTTGGGGTAGTCAATGTACCTACCCAATGTCAGCTCATAGAACCCGATGTCCAATATTTGGGACAAAGCGGATTGCAAAACCCATTCTAGCCATATTGTTCTCTGATTGGCGACATCAAGTATCACGCCAGAGCTATTTCAATTAATTAAACAAGCCATTTCAAATAAGAAAATACTGATCCTCTGGTACATTGGCAGGAAACACCATGCACTACAATATGGCATAAAACAACTTGTCCCTCACATTATAGTCTCTCTCTCTCTCTCTCTCTCTAAGCCAGCTTGCTCTACCCTACCGAAAATTTCAGTAATATCAACAGTCAGCAAGTAAAAATTCAAATATTTGGGACCCCTCAGAAGTACCAAACAAAACTACAGTCGCCCTAAACTAGGTCAGAATTCTACCCTACCGAAAATTTCAGTAATATAAACAGATCAGCAAGTAAAAATTCAAATATTTGGGACCCTCAGAAGTACCAAACAAAACTACAGTCGACCTAAACTAGGTCAGAACTTCTAGTTAAGAAAATTTCGAAAAACATGAAAACAGATTTCAGCATTAAAAAAAAAAAGAAAGAAAATCAAACTCACAGTTCCATAGTTCCTCCAACATTAGTATGTTTAAGGGCCTCATTGTAGTCCTGTTCATACAAGAATATAGTCCCAGCAACCAATCTAAGGATAGGGTTATTTCCAATGGCCGGATCCGCCAACCACTCCTTTAGGCTCGTGATTGCCGATTCCTACAAATAACCATCATTACAAAAACCATTACAAACTTATCGATTCTAATTCAATCTGAATCGCTAGAACTGGATCAAACTTAGTATCACAGATCTAAACAATAGAAACAAAATTCAGAAACCTTGCACATTCCAAATAGAATTTTTAGCCTAATTACACAACACAATCACACTTCAATACAGTATAAACAAGTAATTAACCCCAAAAAATGAAATCTATGGCGACGAAAAAACAGCGAAAAGCCAAGAAATCTCAGATCCGAGAGATCCAAAATCAACAATTCAGATTCAATCAAATTAGAAAAATTTCAAGATCAAGCTTAGGGGGGGGGGNAGCGAGATAGAGAGCGAGCAACTTCACGGCTTGGAGAGGCGTAGCGGCAGAGGAATCGATCTCATTGATGACAAGCTGAGAAATCGCGATACGAAATCGAAATTGAAATTCAGGCAAGGAGTATCAGATATGAAATTGAATATCCTAGAGAGAGAGAGAGAGAGAGACCTGGTGGCTGCCGAGGGCGATGTAAGATCGGTAGACGAGGGAATCGCGTTCGATGGCCTCGTCAGGGGAGAGATTGGGGAGGTCGCTGCTGTTAATGGCGGCCCCGTAAGCTCCCAAGTAGAAAAGGTTTCGCAAATTGAAGAGATAGTCCGGGGTTGCTGCTGCTGCTGCTGCCATTGTTGCTTGTTTCAAAAACTTCTTTTTTTTTTTTTTTTGGGTTTTGGGAGTTTGAAGTTGCAGATCTCAAACCAAACGAAATGCCAACCACCTCGAGTGGAGACAGAGGAGGAACATGAAATTAGTATTTTCTTTTATTATTATTTTCTTTCTTCTTAATAAACTTTTGGGATTAAGCTGTCTCTGGTCAAAGAAATGGGCCGTATGTTGGGACTAGGCCCAATCGTGCATGGGTCACTCTTAGCCCATCACATCAAATTCAGGCAAAGACGGTCTAATAGCCGAATGGCCGAATTTTGGACCTTATCTAATACTCGTTTTACAAATTCTCCAGTAAAATTATTGGTTTGTCAATGTATATTTCAAGTAAAATATGATCTACTTGGTATAAAAATTAATATATTCAATATATAAATTAAAGTTGGTATAAAGCTAAATATACTACAGCGTATAAATACATGTAGAATATAAAATGAGAAAAATAAATATTTATTAGAATGAAGTATAAAAAACGGACAGACCCTCAAATTTCCCCAAAGGGTAATCAGATATTTTTCGTAAATATTAGATTTTGAGGGAAGTATTTTCTATTTGACTGTTGATTTAAACTTTATACAAAAAAACAGACAGTTTATCAGAAAACAATAGGTTGAGGCAGGGGAACAAAAAGGTAAGATCTAACAAATAATACCAAAAAAAAACTAGATCATCTTCACTTTTTTTTTTCTTTTTGATGAAACCATGTTCACTTATTAGACCCAACTAATTATCTATAATAGCTATTTTCTTTGATCTAGTTTATACACTTTTTCCCCCCTTTTTTTTAAGAATTTTGTTTTGTTTGTCAATTGTCTCAGTCATATCAATTTTAAATGAGAACTTTAGCTACTGAAAGTGGTAATTAACATTATCTTACAAAACAACCAGGCGCAAAGTAAAAAATTGAAAAGTTCTGAATGAGCTGATTTTTTTTAATATATAAATCTCAGATTTATTTAGAAAGATATCATTTTACTTAATTTTTATTTGAAACACAACACTTTTCAAAAACAAGTTAGAAAAATACTGCATTTTCTTCAAAATTAGTACTTTTTGAAGATATTTAAGGTAACTAATCAGACTACTTGAGGTAGTTAATTGAGTTACTTGAGATAACTAGACCTTTTACATCAAATGACTTGTTTGATTACTTCAAGTACCTTATCAATTTAAAAAAAAAGTGATAATTTTCTATATATTTTCAAAAAATATATGTATATAAAATCTAGGATTTTTCATTTTTTCTTGTGGAAATTTGATTTTTTTATGGTAATTTTTCAAAAAAAAAATTGAAAAATCCCGGAATTTCAAATTTATTTGAAAAATTCCAGATTTAATTATGAAAATACTACTTTTAAAAGTATTTATAAAATTACCACTTTTTATTAATTGATGAGACACTTAAGGTAGCTAATCGAGTTACCTGAAGTAACTCAAGTAACTGGATTTGTTACTATAAGTAACTTATTTGGTTACCTGAGTACCATTGAAAAATACCAAATATAAAGAAAAAATATTTTTTCTAAATATTTTTAAAAGTGTCTTGTTTCTAATAATATTTCAAAAAGAAGATATATTTCTAAATCAATTCGAGATTTCAATAGGCATTCGGGATTTTTCAATTTTTAGTACTTTGGGCCTGAAATTTTGTAAGAAGCCCTTTTTTGTTTTGTAAATTTTATCATATAAAGTCAAACTTTTCCCTCGCGTAATGGGGGTTAATGGGTCATAGGCGAGGATTCGACCCAAATATGTAATTGGCCACATTTAGCCCGTATCTCGTTTTAGGTCCAAGCGAGGGGGATTTGGACCTAAGTAGAAGTAATTTGAGAAAATTTGATTTTTTTATGGTACTTTTTCAAAAAAAAAAAAGAAAAATCCTGCATAATGAAATTGTTTGAAAAATCCTGAATTTTAATAAAAAAATATCACTTTTCAAAGTATTTGGAAAATACGACTTTTACTAATTGAGAGATATTTAAAGTAACCAATCAACTTACTTCAGGTAACTTAACCGGTTATTGCAAAGAACTAGATTGGTTACTAAAAAAATACTAATTTTGGAAGGAAAAATGGTAATGGTATAAATATTTATTAAAAATATTATGTTTCTAATTTTTTAAAAAAAGTGATATCATGCTAAATCAATGAGATTTTTCAAAAAATTCAACTCATGCAAGATTTTTCAATTTTTGGCACTTTGAGCCTAGAATTTTTAAGAAGCCCAAGTAATTTTGGACAAAATAACTTTCGGCTTTTTAGCTAAGTAACTGAATTTTAGATAAGAGTTTGCAAAATGGCCGTTTTCAAATATTATTTAAAAAATAACTGTTTATCGCATTTAGTATATCAAAATATATTGACCATTTCCTATGAATACTCTATAACTTTTTAGGACTATTACAAAATTTATGATTTAGTCACAATATTTAAGACTAAGGTCATAAAATTTTTAACTATTGAGAGTTTTTCAAGTTCTTAAGCTTTTGATTTAATGAGTTTTTCAAGTTCAAAATAGTTATAGGTTTCGTTGAAAAGTTGACAATTTTTTTCGCCTTTTCTTCAAATATCATGATTTTAATGAATTTGTAACTTATTTAAACTTTGGATATCATGCATCAAATAAAAACTTGTTTTTTATATCTAAATTTTTTTTATTAAAATTTAGAAATGAGGTTGAAGTTTAGAACTTTTCTTGTTTGAAAAGGATCCTATAAAATTAGGCCATGCTTATGTGAAATGCAATGCAGTAAACATAAATATAAGACTCAATAGATAAACGTAGCTAGACATGGTCTTATATCTTTGATCATGCTTAGATTGTTTTTTCAACCTTGGTTTTTTTTGAATAAAGCTAATATGAGTTCTTTTTCCTTAATCACTTAAAGAGTGCTTATGTTGATTAATTTGACTACACACTCAAATAGATTATGGATAGTGCTAGAGATTCCATCTAATTTATCACTTTTTTAATACCACCTGATGTGACAAATGAGTTTTCACAAATTAACTAGTGAATTAAAATTTAATATAAATAAGTTGATTACTATTCATGAAATCATATGTCACATCAAGTGATATTAAAAAAATGAGATATAAGGTGGGATGTTTAGCATTATTCATAGATTAATTAGCACATAATTAATTACATGTTTGTTTTAAAATAAGAGCAATTAAGGTTGACACTGAACAAATCATACTACAGAATCAATGTCATTGTAATACTATCAATTATGTGACAATAATCAAAACAAAAGTATCATTTTGTGGTTTGAGATCAAATTAATCAACATTTTATCATTTTGTTATGAATTCACTTACATAATGATATATTGTATAAAGGATATATTATTGTTTTACTGAATATAAAACTTATAACATTATTATTTACTATCAATTATTAGAGGTGGTAATTCAGATTGAGACAGGCGGGTTGGACTTAGGAATCTTGACCCGGTCTATCTTTTTAAGGTCCATTCTGGGCTTTTGTTATTATAAAATTTTTTTAGGGTGAAGAATTCTAGGACATTGTTGTAAAAAAAAAAAAAAGAAAAAAAAAAATTGACTAAGCACAGGCCAGAGCGAGTCGGCCCATTGGCTAGCCAAGACTGGGATAGACCGAGTTCTTTTTTTTTTTTTTTACAGGTTGGGTTGACTCGGTCTGTTCACCACTTTGAGCCCGTTCTAGGCAGGCCGATCTGCCCATTTTGCCATCTCTATTAAGTATAAATGAAAATATTACGGAAAGAAAAGCAATTCCCTCAAATAAATAGTTAAATACCGTATAAGAGATATATATATATATATGTTTTCTGTTCACGTAACTTTCCAAAACAACTGTTTTCTTTTTGTTGAGTGACAGTGAAGAAATAAGACATTTGATAAAACTTACTATGAATTACAGTTTTTTCAATATCTAGCCATTGGGAGCATATAATTGTCCCCACATCTTACGTCGGTTGATCATGACTGAGGACTAATGCGTTAACGAATTAGAATTTAGAACCTTCAAGATACATTAATATTAATCTATTTCTATCAGAAGATATGTCATATTTTTATTTTTTTCCGAATGGACAGAAGATATATCATATATCATTGAAAAAAAGAAACAAGATGATCTTAATTATTACGAGTCACGATTATTGGAAGAAAATTAAATAGGATATTCTTTCTATAAGCTTACAACGAGAAATACAACGGAGTCAAAGACGAGCAACAAAGACATAATACCAATTTTATTGAGAAGATAGTGAATTTTATGATTGAAGGACTAAAGAAATAGTTATAGAAACATTATTTTTGGCAATTATTTGTACGAAGGGAAGTAATATTTAAAATTAATACTATTTCAAGATTAATACTGGACGTTCACCTTTTAAATTTATATAGGATATGTCCTTTATATTGTTTCTTTATCCTGCACACGTAAGTTGTCAGGTGACATTTTGTTCTCGATGCGAACAATCGTACATTTTGTTTCGGGACCAGTGCATATCAATATCTAAGCACCTGTATTGTATTATTAGTACATGATCGATCGTTATTTGTCTGCATTATTAATCATATCAAGCAGGTACGGACAAAAGAAAAATGAAGATAAGAGTACACGTTGAAATATTAATCATGTTATATATGAAGTACTAGTGTCTCAATATTACTCAAGATAACAACTTTCTTCTATAAATTTGTCTTTGAAAAATAAAAAACTGATAGCAAAAGAATTTCCCATATATATTGGTAAAGAATATCGTATAAATATTTCTTTCGTGATTCAAACAAGATTTGCTCGAATTGGAGACTATAATAAATAATATAATAAAATAAGTATGTAGAAAAATACGGAAGAGCTAGCGCTACCATGCTAAAAGAATTTTATATCTAATCATACTGTATATTAGTTCCATACTTATATTATATTGATATAACAGATCGAGTTCACCCTTTATAATATTTGTCATCATAAAATTTAAACGGGAGCTAAAAGCACAAACAAAACTGTTATATCAAGTAATTTCTACTTGTTACCTAAAAAAAAGGGAGTAGACTCTACTTGTCAAACTAGTGCAAATTAACGTCACATATATGGTCAACATTTTCACAATTTTTTAACGATCAAAAGGGCTCAAATGTTGCACGTTATAATTTGGCAAATAGCTAGTCACAACTGTCACGTTATTTTGATTAATATTCATAGGTACATCGGTTTACGTATATGCAAGTGTATAGTTTTTAACATTAATGATAGGGAAATAAAATTGATACTAAAAAATGTAAAATCATTTTTAACCATTCATATCAACGATATCATCTTAGTTTAGAAAATATGAACGGTACGTAGAAAAGTATGCCACATCTTTGAGTTTAATTTTTTAGAAAAAAACTTCTTATTCCTTATGTGAAACCCAGCTCAAATCCTATGGACCTAGTGCCAACTTTTTACTTTTGAGTGGTCCTAAATAGTTTGAATAATGAAACGGAGACAACAATAGTGCTAACGGAGACAACAATGGTGCTCATATTATGTTAATCATAATTATAATTTATATTGTGTTTACATCTCATAATATATTAGTCTGTGTTAATCCTGTTAATCCTAATTATAATTCATGTGATATTTATGTGAAATTTAATTTATTAATTATCATTATGTGCTCGATACCACATATTTTGTATAAATCTCTAATATTAATATTTTTTTAATCATGTTTCAAATTTGAAAAGCACCAATATATATAGATATTAGTGCTATATATATATTACTTATTTATAAGTATCATTTTATCAATAAAAATTTATTATGCAAATTTTTTTATATTAAAAAATAAGAGAAAAAAAATATATTAATAATACATATTTTTTATACATTTCATTATAATTATTTAATTATTAGAATAAAAAATAGCTCCGTATAAATAAATAAAAAATATTAAGTAGATCGACTATATATATATAAATATATATATGCATTAATGTAGCCGTCTGAACTTGCTTTTTGCTCCAAAATCACTCACATTAATTTCTCGTAACTTCTCCAAAAATGGATTACCAAGATTTTCTCTTATTCCAACCTTACTCTCTGCTCCTCCTCCTCCTAGTCTTCCTCTCATCAACCTACTTTCTTCTTAAACGCCACTTAGTCACCAAAAGCCTACCCAAAAATCTCCCGCCCGGCAGCCTAGGATGGCCCTTGATCGGCGAAACCTTCGAATTCTTGTCCGGAAACCCCGAGGACTTCATCCAACAGCGGCTCGAGAAGTACGCCACCCAAGTATTCAAGACCAACATCCTCGGAGAACGCACCATCTTCTTCTCAGGCCCCGCCGCCAGCAAGCTGATCGCCAACAACGAGCTCAAGCTAGTCAAGCTATGGCTCCCTCACTCCCAAAAACGCCTCTTCGCCATCGATTACACCAAAAGCCACCAGAAAAGTCTTCACCTGATGAGGCCGCCGCCGGGAGCGACGGGGACCGGGTTCACGCGCCTGTACGGGTTTCTCAAGCCCGAGGCGAAGTTCGTGGAGAAGTTCGACTCTATGATGAGGTGGGAGCTGAGGGAGCACTGGGAGGGACACGAAGGAGAAGTGGTCAGGGCTTATGGGCTGGTCAAGAGCTTTGTCTTGACTTTGTCGTGCAACAACTTGCTGGGAATGGAGCCCGAGCGATCGAAGAAGCTGACCGGGAAGTTAGACGTCATCGTTAACGGGCTTCAGTCGATCCACGTCAACTTTCCCGGGACGGTTTACCACCGGGCGAAGAAGGCGGTGGCGGAGTTGGGGAGGGAAATTCAGCTGCTGATAACGGAAAGGACCGCCGAGGATCCGGTGCCGGCGACGGAGGATTTTTTGTCGTTGTTGATCGCCGGCAACGTAGACCAGAGCGGGAAGGTTATACTGCGTTCTACTGTGGCCAACATAGCTACCGGAGTTATGGCCGCGAGCTATGGCTCTGTTGTCACTACTATTACTCATATGATTAAGTTCGTTGGTCTAAGGCCGGATGTCTATGACAAGATTTACTCTGGTAAATAGTTGTTTATTGAACAGTAATGCTAGATATAATCATAAATTGGCATGATTTTTCAACCCAATCTTATTTTAAAATTTCCTTCAAAAAAAACTTATTTCAAAATGGACCACACTACATAAAATTGTGTAATTCAAATTACATAATACCATACAAATTAATTTTTTTATCTCCTAGTTTTACTCTACAAAATACATACTTATACATTAGCGAGAATAGTACTAAAGCAAAACGAATCATGGCCACCACATACGTAGGCTCAAACCAATTACTAGAAAGATAGTATCATTTTGCTTACTTTACATGTTTATTTCTCACTATTTTATAATACAAATTAATTTTTTATGTGTAAATTATGTTTGTATGAATCCCCTCGTTTTACTCTTTAAAATTTATACTTAGGCTTTGTTTGGTATGCACTGTGTAGATAAAATTGGATTGAATTATTTTGAAGAATTGAATTGGATTGGATAGGATAAGATAGGATTATAATATAATCTTATGTTATATTTGGTGTACTCCCTTTTGTTAGACTAGGATTAACATGTGTGTTTTATTGTTTTAACTAAATAACAATTTTAAGGTTTGATTAATTAGAAAAGCACTATTTTAAAAATTAATTTAGAAATATACCATTTTTAATACTAATTTTATAAAAATATCATTTTTAAAAACTTATTTACGAAATACTACATTTAAAAAATATTTCGAAAAATAGCGCTTTATAAAGAATTATTTTTAAAAATACCACTTTTAAAACTCAATTTGGGAAAATATCATTTTTTGTGAATTATTTGAAAAAAGCACTTCTAGAAGAATAAACTACCATTTCTGGTTTTACCACTTAAAAAAGTTAATTTCAAAAATACCACTTTTAAAGTTTAATATTGAAAGTATCATTTTGTACTACTTCAAAAACATTCAATTAATTTCAAATTCCTAATTTCTCTCAATCCCAAATTCTCAAGGGGATAAGATTATCCTCTTCTAAGAGTATTAATTTTTGGATTGAATTATTTTAATATAATCTAATTTCTCTTATATATATGCATCAAATATGAAATTAATTTAATTCAATCTAATCTCATCCTTATCTTGCGTTTCAAAGTAGCCTTAATACATTAGTGAGAATAATGCTAAAGCAAAACAAATCATCACTATATAGGTAGGCTCAACCCAATTACTGGCTAGATAGGATACCATTTTGCTTACTTCACATGTTTATTTCTCACTATTTTATAGTTACGTTGGCAATGTGATTGTCCTATCTTAACTATTTATTGGTCTAATTACTAAATTGAGGTGCCTAATTTATTTTCATTAGTATATAGTTAACATGTGATTTACTAGAGTCGTATTGAGGTACATAAAAAATCTATGATAGTCACGTTATTCCCATTGTTGTGGGTACTACTAATTTTTCTCGGTGCTAATTATGTGCTTATTCTTATGTTAATTAATGTTCCTTTTTTTAAAAAAAAAATTGGATAATAAAATAGAACAATCGGAGATCTTGACTTCAAAGGGAGGTGATGCACTAAATTGGGATCACATAAACAGAATGAAGTATACGTGGGCAGTTGCATGTGAAACTATGAGAATCGTAACGCCTTTTATTGGAACTTTTAGAGAGGTTCTAACCGACTTCAACTTTGCTGGTTACGCCATTCCTAAGGGCTGGAAGGTACATCTCCATATCTCCTTTCTATATAATTTAATTTAAATTAAATTACAAAGATATGTATTAGCAGATTTTATAGTAGGATACAAACAAGTGTATTATTGTGCGTTTTTTTAAACTGTCAAATGCGAAGAATTCGGTAAAGATCAAATGTACCCGGCAACATATCAGGAAATAAAAGGGTCAACCACACAGAACACACTCAAGAAACACCAGTATATTAAAACACCAAAAATTTAAAGTGGTTTGGCTACAAACGACCTACGTTCAATGGAACACACCGAAATAGTTTTATTAATCAATAATCATAGATTTTCAAGGCTCCTATGATTAATAAATAATCAATAATTAAGGCGACCACACGTTGGATCAATAACGAATAGATAGGAAAATAAGAAGATTATGGAGTAATTCTGAATATTATTCTTGTCTAGTTTCATGAGTTAATCTATGTTAAATTACAATCGGGTATTATTTTGTAAAAAAAATTTTAAATGATTAATTCCGCTACGTTCAATGTTTTAAAAAACTATGGTGTTTAAAAAATTATTTGATGAAAAAGAATTTTTTGAAATCATCCTTAAATAATGCAAGCACTGTTGCTTCTCAACTTTCGTTGTCACCATCCTCAACAATTCTATGAAGTTCACGTGACTTGATCCACGCTTATTGCACTAGTTGTGAAGAAATAATTTAGTAGAGATCAAACGCACGCAGCAAAATATTTTGGGACATAAATTGTTCAATCTCACAAAATAGATACTGAAGAAACACCAACAAACTAGTAAATCAAGATGTAGAATTAAAGTGGTTTGACTATAAATGACCTACATCTACTTGAGCAACTATAACAATTTAATCAATCAATAATCACATATTAGAAAGAAAATCTCTCCCAACAATTTTCACATAAAAAATCACAATAAAACCAAGTATTAGACACTTCCTTGACCCTTCTTCTTTGTCTTACAATCCAAAGAAGAAAACCCTTACATGATCCCAGAAGGAATCCTAGGGAATAAAATTTTTTGAAACTCTTCCTTTGCTCTCCAATTCCCTCTGCCACTCAACCTAGAAAATATGTTCTGTCTTTCTACCCATTTTTTTTAGAGAAGACTTATTGTTACCTATGTAATTTTTTCGTTAAAATCCTACTATAATTAAATACACTTAGTTACCCGAAAATAGAGATGTCAATTTATACTTGAGCCTGTTCTGAAGTCAAATTAGGCCTAGCTGATTTGGCCTGATTTTAGGCTTATCCCTTCTTAGTTTATAAATATTCATAAGCTAGGCTGGACTTAGATGTCTAGGTCTGCAAGCCGACCCGTCCTAGCTCATCGGCCTATAGTTCATGAAAAAATATATGTAAATATATATTTTATATATTTTAAATAATAGTATAAATTGATTTTAAAATGATAAAAATAAAAATACGTATGTAATTTAATAGGGTAACCTATTAATAGTCATTTTTATGTTCAAATTTTATTAAATTCAAAGTAGGAAAAAAAATTAACATAATTTTGTGTTAGCCCACAGTGGGTCATTATAGGCCGGCCCACCATGGGTCTAACCTGGCTTGATTTTAGGCAGGTTTGTAGGCTAGACTAGGCCTGACATTTACTTTCGTGGCACAGCCCAACCCGACTCACGAATTTTATGGGACAAACTGAGCTAGCCCATAGCCCGCACTAAAATGGGCCAGGCCGGCCTGGTCTTTTTGACCCCTCTACTAAAAAGGCTACCTATTTTTTAATTAAGAAACTATTATTTTCTCTTTCATTAGTTATCCAATTATAGATATGGATAGAGTCAAAATTTTTGTTAGTAGCACGGCCTAACCTGACTCACGAATTTTATGAGATAAACTGAGCTAACTCATAGCCCGCACTAAAATGGGCCAGGCCGGCCTGGTCTTTTTGACCCCTTTACTAAAAAGGTTACCTATTTTTTAATTAAGAAACTATTATTTTCTCTTTCATTAGTTATCCAATTAAAGACATGGATGGAGTCAAAACTTTTGTTAGTGGGGCCTAAGTGAACTCTAATAAGAAAGTTTTTTTTTTTTTTTTGAATAACAACAAAAAGATTAAAAGTTAATAATTAGATACTACAAATTGTCCCTAGTAGATATTCGCCTTTTGAAAGGTATTAATGTTTTGAAAATATTGCGTAACAAATATCACTTGAATCAAATTATTGAGTAAAATAGTCACTACATATGGAATTGAAACCAAAAAACACTAACTCATTTCCTCACAATACAATATAAATTCTGGTTTTCTGAATTAAAATAAAACTAACCTAACAAACACAAAACAAATACCGACTCTTTAGTATAACTTATAACTACTACTCCAACGAAAAAATTTAGCAAGAATTTTTTTCCCTTTTTTTTTTATCCCAAAATATGAATATGGAGATTGAGTTAAATATTATTGAAGAAACAATATAAACTTATATTTATTGATTTTCCTAATTAGTTATTTATCAAGTTTGATAATTTTGCAAAATATATATGAGATAATGATTTAAGCGTGTTTATTGGAGAAGAAGAATTGAGGAAAAGTTGAAGATATTCCTCTTTTTTAGGTAGAGATTAATCAATAAATTGTTTTATTTTTCCTTTTTAGCCAGGATGTCTATTAAATAAGGTCTTAAGATAAGGCTGGCCTATTTGAAATTGAATCCTATCTAGTTTTTAGATTTAGCTCCACTAATTTTTTAAAAATTGATATTATTAAATTAAATTATAAAAGGAAAGAAAATAATATATGTTTGTTTTTTAAATATGAACAAATATGTATATGTCAGTTACATAGTTGTGGGGACAAACAATACTTTGAGTAGGGCATACAAGGACAATTATAGGATTTATTTTTTAAAACATTTATTAGTTTACATAAAAGTTTTTTTTTTCTAATTGGTCAATGGGGGCTTGAGCCCCCCTTACTCCAAATGCCTCCATCCCTGATGTGATGTCGTCAACGTAATCAAAATTAAATTATTTCCTCCAATGACTATTTTAGAATAAACTAGCAATGGGGTCCGCTGAGAACGAGTTTCAACTATTAATGGTTTCTAATCAAACTAGTAAATTGGAGGATTTTGTATGAATCAAAAACAAGAAAGAAAATACAAGCAATTAACAAGTAAAGATAAAACAATGATAGAACACTGGTTAAAGGTTTACTATTCACTCTAGACAATTTTACTAATTTAGTTACAGTTTTTACGATCAGCCGTTCATTTAAATTATTGACTTAAGGCAACAATAAATTCTGTTGACCCTAAATTCTCTCAAGATTTACTAGACAAAATAAGTTCTTCATCTAGATTTAAGTAACGAGACTAACCTCAAATAAGTCTCTTAGGTAATCTAACCAATTCAATTCACATAGAAATTCAGTCACTCTTAGGTAATACCTTAAACAAGTTTGGACTATTTTTAACCCGAGATGTATTCTTCGTCATAGTCAATCAACTACTTAACATGAATTCAATTTACTACAATTTACTACTTACAATTAGAAAACCTAGACAATAATGGATCTAGAATGCTAATTAGCAATCAACTTTCATATCATTTCATTTAGTTGGCCACCTAAAAAATTCAATTCATGAAATTAACATTATATCTAGGGCTTCAATTATCTCATAACCAATAGAAAACCTAACCAAGCATGATATCAAATTCAATCAGTATAATATTATTCATGCTTACAAAATCAAAACCAGAATAATAAGAAAATGAATCAAAGAAAAAGAACTAGAGAGCTGGCTGGAAAATGAATCTCCTATGCAGGACGAAGCTAGACTTCTCCAACAATCTCCAAAAACTCCTTTATATCTCTCAATTCTCACTCTCTATAGGCTCTCAAGTGTTTATGGTCTTCTATGCATGTCAATTTCTGAGTTAGAGACTCACTTTTGTAGTGTAAGAGAGTAATTAGAGTTGTGCTGGAGTAGTTTTCCAAAGATGGAGGAGTCCAAAAAGCTGTAAATTAAGTTTCCCGAAATTTCTGGCATTGTGGATTCAGAACTCATCAAGTTCCAACGCTATGGTGCTGGTCTGATTTTTCACCATTTTCTTCGTTTTATCACATTTTCATCTCATTTTAGCTCCGATTCATTCCCACCTCCAAAATTACCAACAAAACATAAAAACAAGAATAGAGAACTAAAAATAACAAGAAAAATTAAGAAAGCTTTGTAGAGAAAATGATCAAAACATAGCTCAAATTAGCACCTATCAATCCTTGATTATAGAGATGACCTATTAATTAAGACTCTAAACTCAATTTTATAATTATAAATAAGCCTATTAATATTTCCACTGAATTATAAGAAATAAATTTAGATCCTTTACATAATAGTACAACCAATATTTGAAAATTATAAATCTTCGCGAGTTTCTTCTCATTATCACGACAATTATATGGAATGTCCTAACAAAATTTGATACCATAGAAAATTTCGCTTTTTTTTTTTTTTTTGTAACAATTTATCTGATTGATATGCAATATTGAATTCCCTGAGCAAAACTATCCCATCAAATTTTCATCAAATTTAATGATTTAATGTAAATTACTATATGGTCTCTATGCCTTAGAGTGGAAGCTTTCTTACATACTAAAATTGGAATCTTGACTAATTGACAACTAATTGACAACCATGTCACGTAAAAGTATCAGGAATTTTGACTCGCCTAAAGTAATCAAGAATATATGAGCATACGGTAAAGGATCTATCTAAAAGGGCAAAGCCACATGGAGCCGAGGGGCAACTGGCTACTTACTTTCTTTTTATTTTTTTTTTCGCATATAATAATTTTTTTCCCAAGATTAGCCTTTACTCTTTCGAACGTATAGGATTTTTATGTATGCCTCTTTTTACTTATGCTATCTTTTAGTGTAATAATTTGCATTCATACATCCTATATTAAATTGAAAGCTCTGCCCCTATCTATGTAATGAGCCATTACAAAAACTTGGACTAAACATCAATATTATTTCAATTATAATGCTCAGAATTTACAATATGTTTTTGCAGATCTTCTGGGCCGTGAACACGTCAAACAAGAATCCAGAGTATTTTCCAGAACCAGAAAAATTTGATCCCTCAAGGTTCATGGAAAATGAACAGTTACCATACACTTTCCAACCCTTTGGGGGAGGACCAAGAATGTGTGCAGGGAAGGAATGGGCAAGACTAGCAATTCTCATTTTCATGCACAACCTTGTGACTAAATTTAAATGGGAAATCATAAATCCTAATGAGAAAGTTTTAAATGGTATGGTCATGCCTGCCCCAGTCGAAGGACTCCCAATTCGACTCCATACTCTTTCCTCTTTTGTTTCCCCCAATTAGACCTATAAATTACGTGTGCTTTGCTTAATTTAGTGTGTTTATGGTTATGTTTATGTTTGTACTTGTATTTTACTTTGTTTTCGTTTTTCCTTTTGTGTTCATATTTTTATGTTGAAGTGTGTAAGTATCTGTATTGTACAAACTCTATCTCTCTCCAATTGAAAAAAAAAAAACTATTATTTAGTAGTTTGAGATCAAATTAGTCAACAATTTGTCTTTTGACATTCTGTCATATTTTCATGTATGTGATGATACAATAACACTGATAAATTTTTTTGCTGAATTGTTACTGTATAACATTATTTNTTTCTTTTTTAATGAGTTATAACGAAGAAATAAACTCTCTAGAAATCAAAAGGTGAATAAAAGTATCAAGTAACTAGTTTTTTCTGAACTACTTACTTTTCCCCAAACTTTACGTGAGTAAATCAAGTAACTAGTTTTTTCTAAAAGAACAATTTTCTTTTTTAATGAGTTATAACGAAGAAATAAACATTCTAGAAATCAAAAGGTGAATAAAATTATCAAGTAACTTGTGTTAATAAATTAGAACCATTAAGATACATTAGTCGATATCTATCGAAAGAGACCTAATTATGGAGGGTAAAAATATGTTCAGATCTTAATCTCTACAAAAATTGCATTCAGTTTTATTAGGTCCAAAAATTTGGTATTCTTAATGGCAAAGTTTTAAGAACTCAAATTGATAAAAAAGATGAAGAAGTTGTTACAACAAGTTTGAAGTTGTTATAACAAGTGTTGCTTTACAACAAAACGAAATTGCTCTAGAATATTCTTAAACGTGTTTTATTTCTATATTTGATGATTTCTGGTGATAATATTGGTGAAATATAAATGGAATTTCGTGTATAACTATTTAGGATAATTTTCAATCAATTCTATTTATATTTATTATATATATCATTGATTATTTCCTCATTCTTTTATCCTTGATTGATATTTGATTGCCTCTTATTATTTAATGACTTTGGACAGGTTACTGAAGTGAATTCATAAAGATTTTCATCCTTAATTATTGCTAATAATTTGCTCATCAATTAATTAAGTTTCCTTTAGTTAATTGATTTGATTTGATGAGTTGTTGTAATTAGATTTTCTGATCTATTACAACAACTTTAGATATTTAAGGAAAGATTGGTTAATTTTTTTAAATCTTGGTTTTTGATTGATATTGATTAAGATATGATTTTTTTAGGTTAATTATCAATCTTTGGCAGATTAAATGAAGATTTCCAATCTAAAACGTGTCCAAACTGAATAGGAGTAATTATGAATCTGGACATTTTTCTAGTAATTGTTCAGAAAGTTGTTGTACTTTCTAGCTGATTACAACATTTATGAAAAGATTTTGATTTTGTCATTAACTCTTTCCTTATTTGATTTCAGCCTATTCAAACTATAATGGATGACCAGACGGGTTAGAATTCACCTATAAAAGCTCTACTACTTCAAGTAATTAATCGTGCACTTCATTGAGAAAAATATTCTTAGAGAGAGCTTTTATTTGTAAGGCATAAAGGATGTTCCATTGTTATGGAGTGACTTAGAGAGCTTTAGGGTATTCTAAATACTTTATTTGAATGTATCTTGTTCATCGGGAGAAAGAACAATACATCTTCAAGAGGAGACAGATCCGAACTAATGAAGGGAATTCATGTGTGAAGAATCAACAAGACGAAGAAAGCTCGCTAAACAAGATTAATGGAATCGTTACAATACATTGCTGCAATTAAAAAGATTGAGTATTTTATTGCTTTAGTCAACTAGTGTTTGTAATTTTTATACTTTGCTAATTTGTTTAATCTCTAGGCATAGTCCCGTGAAATAAAAGAAGTCCGAACCATGTTAAAAACATCTTATGTTCATTCTTTATTTTTCTATTCTTGTCGCAACATATACACTCGTTGTTGCAACAATCTTTTTATTCTCGTATTATAACATAATTAATGAATTATTAAATTAATCAATTAATTATTTATTTGATAATAACATCAATCCTTCAAGTTTGATTGAGCTAATCAAGAATAAAACCCAATTAGGTGGACTTGTTAGGTGCGATGTGACTTTATATCAGGTACATGGCCAAGTAAGTTCCGACGAATCATACTAGGGAGACCAACATGAAACGGGATTTGGCTAATGTGTATTAGGCATAATTGAATCAATTATGTCGGGCATGTAGCCAAATAAGCTTTGCTGAATCACTCTAGGTAGACTTAGTATGAGAGAGATTTAGCCTCGAATGAGTTGAATGCACAACTGAATAATGAATCAAATGAATAATTACCTTACCTCGACCATTAGGTGGCTATCTAGGCCATCCATGTTGGTGGCACCAGAGTATATTTAAATGGATAATAATTTTTAAGTCCAGTTGGATGTGAAATCAAATGAAGATAAAATGATAAATAGGACATGCAATATATGTATTATGTTAAAAAAATTTGTGTTTCACATGGGTTTTGGTCAGGTGAAGTAAGAATAAAATAAAATAAATTCGTGTGAATAATCTTGAGAATAATTACTGAATATATTTATGTTACTTGTGGAAAGGGAATAGTTTAGAAAGCACAAAGCATCTTCTAGAATCAATTACCATCCATCTTTCAGTTGAGAGTATCATAGATTGTACGAGTAAGTTTTTCCGTACAACTCTTTTCTTATGTATATTTTATCCCGTCCTTTTTCAATAAATGTAATATATAGTAGCTCATTGGGTTTACAGGTCGAACTACTTGTGAGGAGCACCTAAATCCTACACTAGTAGGTTGCTAGGGTTTGGTTCAGTAGGGACTATCCTTGATTTGATCAATGGGAAATGGTGTAATTTTTTGTGGTTAAGACCCATTAACTCGGGTTAACCTTTAAATGAAATGATAGCTGCTAACACACGATAACTTTAGAGCCGTTGGTGGCCTCAATTAATTCCACTCCCAAACACGTGTCTTACAATAGTACTTGGGTGGTGACTTCAGAAAGCCCTTTTATGAAAAAAGGTGATGCATGGTGAAATTTACTACATCATACATAATTATATCTGGGAATTGGTCCATCTTCCACTGTGATGTGAACCTCTAGGGTCAAATGAGTTTCAAGAGGAAAAAAGAAAACCTATAGATCAATTGATAAATAGAAGGTGGACTTGTAATTAAACGTTACAAGAAAAATAAAAAATAATAGATTACTTTGATACGTATTTTTTATGATCACAATAACCTCTATTAGAATGACACTTTTTATTATGATTTTGTATAATCTTGAAATACATCAAATAGATATGCAGAGATTTAGATAAACAAATCAACATGAAACAATCTAAGGATATTTTCGCACTTGGGTAGGTTCGTAAATTAGAGAAATATCTATATAGATTAAATTGAGCACAAAATAATAGCATGCAAAATTGATAATATAACGATATTAAAAGGGGTTTAAGATCAACAAATATGACAAATGTATTTATGTCAAGAATACAAATAATAGCTAAGTCATTTTGTATCTTTATGTCGATGACTTGTACATTATTAGTAGTGATGATAAGATGATCAAATCTATCGTGAAATGTTGAATTTCAAATTTGATGTGAAGGATATAGGATTAGCCAATGTCTATTAAGAGTGAAGTCTCAATTACATTAGATGGAACTTATTCTAATTCAATTGTATTATGTTGACAAGATACTTGAGAAATTTAACAAAGATAATTTTAACGTGTCCAAAATAATATTAGTTATAAATCTATGTCTATCTAAGAATAAAAGAGATAGTATCTTTCAACTGGAATATTCTAGAAAATCTTGTATACATGATAAGTTGACTAGACCAGACATAAACTTACGTGTAAATGAACTTAGTAAATATACGAGTAATTTAGGAGTTGATCACTAGAGAAGAGTCATAAGAGAATTTATTACAATGGAAAATCCAATAAATTTTGCTAAAATTAGACGCATTTGACAAATCTGAGCCATCAATTTAGATGGACCAATATAGGTGCACCCAATTTGCATGCCCTGCAGTAGTTCTCTTATCAACTACAATTGAATCTTACAAATTAGCAACCATGTTGTGTTAAAGTATCAAAAGTTTTGATGCAGCTAAAAGTAAACAAAGTTTTAAGTGGTTACTCACCATTCCTAGTGGTTGGAAAGTACATCTGCTAGCTCCTTTCTATATAATTTAATTTGCTTGGTATGCCGTATTATATTGTATTATATTATGATGTATTATATTATTTTATTATAGTATTATACTTAGTTTTGCATTGTATTAAGATGTTATATTAAAAATTAATTTATGAAAAATATCACTTTTAAAAGTTGATTTAGGATACCATTTTGAAAAATACTACTTTTCAAAAGTTTTTTTTTTCAATTTTTGAAAAATATCACTTTTAAAAATATTTAGAAAAATACCACTTTTAAAAAAAATGATGTGAGAGAAGAGGACGAGAGAAAAAGGGATGAGAAAGAAAATAAAGAAAGAGAAAATGACGAGAGAGAAATTAAGAATATAGAAAATGATGAGAGTCAATATTATACAGTATAATATACTTTTTTTTTATTAGATAATCCTCTACATCTTGTATTAAATTTTAATATCTACAATACAATACAGATTCTTTTTATAATGTACAAAACGTGACCTAAAAAATTAAATTTACAAAGACAGTATTAGGAAATTTTTATAATCGGATGCACACAAATGTATAAAATGTGCGTGTTTTTTACGACGGATAATCACAATAAATTTTGCTAATATCACACGTGTGTTTGACAAATATGAGCCATCTATTTAGATGGGGACCCACATTGCATGCCCCACCGTAGTTCTCTTATCAGCCACAATTTGAATCCTGACAAATTAGCAACCATGTGTAAAAGTATCAAAAGTTTGACAGCCGAAAGTAAACGAAGTTTTAAGTTGTTACTCTACAGTGATTAGGTCATATGAGCATGGTAAGGGTCTATACACTTAAAATTTTGATTGAACATTAATGTTTTTGCAAAAGCTAATGCTTAGAATTTACTTTATGTATTTGTAGATCTTTTGGGCATTGAACATGTCAAACACGAACCTGAGTATTTTCCGAACCGGGAGAAGTTTGATCCCTCAAGGTTCATGGACAACGAACATTTTACCCTATAATTTCATATCCTTAGGCGGATTTAAAATGTGTGCAGGGAAAGAGTGGGCAAAACTGGCAATCTCTCACTTTCACGCACAACCTTGTACCAAGTTCAAGTGGGACACTTTATGTACCAACGAAAGTTTAAGATGGTCCGGTGATGCCTGCACCAGTCGAAGGACTCCCAATTCAACTCCATCCTATTTCCTATTCTGTTTCACCCAGTTAGACTGGTAAATTAATTGTGTTTTGCTTGATCTAGTTGGTCCATGCTTATGTTTGCATTTGTATTGTACTTTGTTTTTTGTTTTCTCTTTTCTATTTATATTTTCATGTCTAAGTTTGTAGCATATGTAATGAACAAAGCTTCTCAAACAGTGTTATTTTAATGCCGAAGAAACCTGTATAAATTGAACAAGAGTGTTCCAAAAGCCACTTGAGTTGTCAACCATAAATGACAACGTGAATCTTCAAAACAATATCAAGAAGTACAAAGAAAAGTACCAAATAAGTGAATCATTACTGGCCTACTCATGTAGTTCTAGTATAATAAATAACAAGCTACCATTCTAACACATTTATAGAATGGAAGCAAATCTTGAATCATGAATCAAAAAGCAAGTCTAATATGTTTAGCATTTTCAATGAGTGTGAGAAGAGTTGCATTGGAAAAGGAGGAAACGAGCTTGGTAGAACATCTCAGCCTTCATGTATTACTAACAACGAGATTCACAACTACAGGATAATAGCCTCTACTAATATAACATAAACAAAAAAATCCTCAATACAAGAGCACAAAGATTAACACTAGTTCCAACCACTACAAATGTTAACCAAATTAAGGCAGCAGAAGACCTTATAGACCAATTGAAGAAGCCCTTAAATCCTCGGTTGTAATAGACCTCTCCTGCAATAAAAGATGACAAAAAAACCATAAAAATCCAATCAAGAAGGACAAAACAATGGATTCAAGCACCTAAATTAGCCCTATAATGAGTCTTCCTATAAACAGGGTATAACCAAATTAACCTAAATCATTTTTCTCCATAGCACTAATTAACGGACAACATTTTATTTATTCACCATTTTCAAGGAAAAAAAAGGGAGAAATAGATATCACATGCCAAAGGTAATGTTCCAACTCGAGGGTGTATAAGTTGCAAAGGACTAAAAGTATGAGCAATATCCAGGGATTGGACTCTGGGTTTCACCAACAAAGTGAGTGGGCATCTGAATAAAGTTATTACAAACTATTAATGTGTACAGTTTTAAAATCTTATTGTCTCCATTACAAAGTGATATTGAATAAATATTACATTTTTTGGTAGAAAGATTAAGCTTCGAAAAAATTTCAAGAATTGGCACATTTTGTTCGCTTAGAGCATACAATTGCTACATTACAAATTTCAGAGGTAAGAACCTAGGTTAGACATAAAGAAAGGATAAATATGGCTAGCAACATAAAATTTTGGACAAAGACAGATATCCTACCAAAATCAAAAAAAACAAAAAAGTGCAAAATTTCCATAAGCTGAAAGAGATAAAGTAGATTATAGATTTCAAAGGTAAGAAGCTAAGTTAGACATAAAGAAAAGGATAAATATGGCAAGCAACATAAAAATTTTGGACAAATATGCATATCCTACCAAATTAGGGAAAAAAAAGTACAAAGTTTCAGTAAGCTAGAAGAGATAAAGTAGAAATCGAAACAGATAAAATAAAGTACCAATGATCCGGAAATCAGAAATAAAGCAGAAGATAAAATTAATCAATCCAATATTTAGAATTCTGCATTAGGCATCCATTAAAAAGTTAGCACATCATCTCTCATCCCTTCTATTACTATTTTGTAAACACAAATATGGATAGCTGAGATGCCATGAAAGTTTACATGAAGTCAACAATCAAGAACTCACATCACACCAAGATTATAGAATGGATAAACATTAGAAGATCAGTCTATTGAGATATGAAACCATCAGCATAGTTTAACACTCAAAATAAGCTTGGTTTCATATCTAAAAAACATAAGCAAAATTGGAAATGCAGAAGACAAGTATCAAATAGAAATGTTCCTCCTACTTTTGGACGACACATTGGTTTCATATCTATAAAACATAAGCAAACTGGGAATGCTGAAGACAAGCATCACATAAAAATGTTCCTCACAAACTTTTGGATGACACATCAACACAAAAGTGTAGATCTAGTGCTCTTAAAGTTTGACCTAAATCAAAGACGAGTTGAGTTCAGGCAAAGTGATACAGAGTATGAAATTATTACATTCATGCAAATCTGAAATTAGACAGACTTTCGACAATTGCATAGAGTACTTCACAACGTTTGTGTCACAAAATATTTCATGAATAGTTCTGTAACTTCGCAATAAGGAGTCAGTTTACTTTTCAAGCATGTACGTGATCAGGCAGCATGCTATAGGGGTGTGTATATAAAAGCATTGATTTATTTTAATCATGTGGAAGTAGCACATATTAAGAGAATAAAGATCATGGCTACAAAAATTAAACAACAAAACTCAAGTGTTAGAGGATAATGTGAACTTTTAATCAAACCTAGGCTATAGCCGACTAAAGCAAAGGAAAGATCCATCATTCCATCACAAGTCTGAACTCTCATAAGCCAAAAAAAATCATACATAATCAAATCAAACTTAAAAGTCATCAACCTACAAAAATCAATTGCTTCAAATCCTGGGTTTGCAAAGAATCCTTTCCAACTTACTCAGCTTAAGATATCTATTTATGTCCTCGATCTGTTAAAGAAAACCAAGACTGATCTCAATACTAAAAGCAGAACCTTGCAGTTTCATGGTTTTTCTGTCTAGATTTTCGAAGACGTAATATTATTATCTAGCCGATAACTGATCTAAGATTGGATAACCTTCCGAGGCATGCCTTCTCATCCATACAATCATGTTGAATAGCATAACAAACAATGAACATTTGCATACTTTCTTAAATACCTCAATAAAAAATGTTCCACTAAGCAGGTGGAACAAAATAATACATATTTTTTGGGGGGGGGGGGGGGGGGAACAGAGCAAAAGAGAGAAATCAACAAGTTATAAAGAAGCATACCTAATCACTGTTGCTGTTGATTTTGCTGGTTCTGAGGATTCGGAGGAGGCGGCGGCATTCCGGGGCGTGGCGGTCCAAACACAGGAACACCACCACCAGGCGGAGGCGGCATCCCAGGACGAGGAGGAGGCGGTGCGGGCATTCCAGGGCGAGGCGGAGCAGGGGGTCCTCTCATCATCTGCCCAGGAGGCGGAGGCCCCATGGGCCGCTGTCCAAACTGAGGCGGCGGCACTTGGAAAGGCTGTGGCGGCCCACCAGGCCTACCAGCACCAGCAAATTGCGGCGGAGGCTGAACGGGCGGAGGCCCACGAGCCATAGGCGGCGGACCCTGACCAGGATACCCAGGCATCTGAGGCATCGGCGGACGAATAACGGGCGCAGAAGGGTAAGACATCGGAGGGGCCGAAAGGTTGGGAACAGGGGGGCGCGAGATCTGCGGCTGCATCATGCCAGGAGCCGGCCCACCGACGCCCCGCACCGGGCCAGCGAGCCCAGGCTGGGCCTGAGCAAGAGGAGCAGTGGGGACGCCACGGCCCGCGGCGCGGCCAATTCCGGGGCCAGCCAAGGCTGCAGCGGAAGCGGCTTTGGCCCGGGACTCTTCTTGGGGAGGCGGGCCCTCGACGGTCATGGAAATGACCTCTTCGCCACGGAGGAGGACGAGACCGAGGGTGCGGCGGTCCTCGCGCTCCTCGTTTGTCTTTTTGCCCTTGGCGGGAGGGAGCTTGCGGAACTCCTCGCAGTCGCCGAGGACGAGGTTCATGTGGCGGTCGAAGGCCATGAATTTTCCCACCAGCTGGCGACCGTCCTGGATGGTCACCCGCATCCGGTAGTTGATGTATTGGAGCATCTTGGAGCTCTTCGACATCGACATTTTTGCCGAGTCGGAGGTGGAGACGACGCTGTTTGGGTATGCTCTGAACTGAGTGAGTGTGAGTGTGAGAGTGAGGGAGAGGAGGAGGAGGAGGAGAACGAATTGAGGACAAAACCTAAAGCCCTTACTTAGGGTTTGGTTTCCATTTTACTTTGAGAGCCGGGTTTATGCTATTTAACAGACGTTACTATTATTATTACATTAGGAATACTCTTTTTTTTTTTTTTTTAATTACTTTTGACACTTTAATCGATTTATATTTTCTTTTTTAATTATTATTAATATTAGTTCTTAGGTTTAAAATATATTATAAATTTATGTTCCAACACTAATTTGAAGGAATTAATTTATCAAGATGATTTAATAAATTTATTCTCGGATCAGTTTTTATATGTTTAATTTTTAATTTTTAAATAACATCTTAGTAAATTAGTTGCTTTAAATTAGTGTCAATATATAAATTTGTAATATATTTCAAATTTAAAAGTAAATATTGATAATAACCAAAACACAAAGTATAATTTAAACAAATTGTAAATTATAAGATTTGAAAATGATAATATCCTTATATTATTATTATTATTATTTATTAGGGTATATATTAGCTAAGGTCCATAATATTTTACAAAAATATTCAAAATAATCGCTAAACCACAAAAACCAACCAAATCGGATTACATCGTACTAATCTGTACAGCTTTTTGTCTTCCATAGTTGGTTATGGTTTGAAAATATTGCAAATCAAGTGGTTTGGTTTGATTTTCGGTTCTACAGATAAATGTTCAGTTTCAAACCAAATCAACCTAAAGTGATATTTTGTTATAATTTTCTTTTTATTTTTTTATTGTTTAGTTTATAATAAACTTAGCCCACATGTGTTTTCAAAGCCCAACTCATCCTTTTCAGCTAGCAAAAGCCCATTTACTCATCTAATCTAGGTCTTTAGTATTTCACCTCTTGCATCTCACTCCTTTCATTTAGTTTAAGTAAATAATTGTATAACTTATAATATCAAATTGTGAAAACTGTTCAAATTGCATCGCACAGTATAAGTATGATTTGGCTAGTTTTAATCAACCATTTTAGACGGCACGATTTGATGACCTTATCAAATCGCATATATATTTTGGTCCACTAGCATGAGACTTAGACCAGCTAAATCAGCCATGAACACTCCTACTTGAAAAACTGAGTTCATCTTCTTCAGGCTTCTTCTTCTGTTAATATTGCCAAAACTTAAGGAATTATAGAGATCGTATATATATACAATTCCACTTATAGATATTTGTTAAAATATTTTAGACAGCTGAGCATTCAATGCCTCATCAATTGTCGTTACTGTTCCAACTACTGTTGAGTCTCTTAGAGTTGGCACTAAGTTTCCTTGAGTTGGTGTTTGTACTCCGTATCTCGCTCATCCAATTGCCTTTGGAGGGTGGCAATTGTTTCTACTTGTTGGTGTTGAATAGTAAATGCCCCACTAGTGCTCGCCACCCTCTGTCCTTTTACAACCTTTAGCCTGGAGGACAGCGGGTGACCAAGTACCTAGGCTATGATGGCATTATGATCGATCATTGTAGGACCGATAATCGACTTAGGAGATCCCGATAAGTCTGTTGACATAGATTGTGTATGGGACTAGGTATGTAACTATGCTTAAGTCACAGATTCCTCCCTCAACCCCACCATTTCCTCCTGCATTAAAATTACCAATAATAATAGTTAGTTAGTCACAAATAATATTCCATGAAAAATAAAACTTTAAAATTGAAAAATTACTGAAAATATTACATATCTCTTTTTAGTATAGTGGTTACACCATTTAGAGCCCTTTAAGTGACATTGTTGTCAAAGATCAATTGGAGTGAGAAGTTCTCCAGTCTACTGGTCGAACTATTATAATAATAAAAAATATTAGTATGCATAATTTAAATGATAAAAATAAATAGACCTAAATAATCATATACCCCAATAAATAGCTACTCAATGAGCCATGTTAGTCAACGAGCCTTGAGTAGGAGTATATAATTGCTTCGCTTGATTCTCTACGTTTTTCACAGAATGCTCCTAAAAAATAGTTATAGACATTTACTAAATTAATAGAACATAACAAAAATAAAAGAAAAAAATTACTTGAAATTCCGATGTTGTAAAATATATGCAAAGAAGAGCCCAATCTGCAGGCTCAATGTTCCAGTAAGGCTTCTTTTTTGTCACCTTGATGTCGGCTGTCCCATCGTTTCTATTGAAATGCCTCTTTATGTTGCTCTACTAGTCTCTCTAAATACGCATTATTGTCTACATAATGTCGTCCATAAAGAGGGGTTTTCTCCAAGAAAAATCAAATTTTAACTTAAAAAAAAAATCAGTTTAGTAATGGTAAATAAATGAAAATAAATGTTAAAACCTAAGATACAAAATTTAATATTTGCTACCTCTAAACACTGGAGAATAAGGTCGATGATCTCCTTCTTTTCATTGGCCTAGGACAATATAGTAGATGGAATCTAATCTCTCAAGTACTAGGCAAGAAGGTTGTTGAACATCTTGCTATTTTTTAGAATGGGCTTTCCAGAATTCATGTCTACATCCACCACTAATTTAGTAAACTTTTACTTTCGTAACTCTGTCTCGACAACGACCCATAAGACTCTTTATAGATCCTCTTCCCTTTTGGATCTAGCTTGTCCCCACAAGAACCACTGCTACTTGTAGAATCAATGAAGGATATACTCCATGCACTAGAAATATTGCAAAAAATAATATAAAAAATATAGTATAAATTGATAAGAAAACAATATATACAAAAATTAGCACAGAATAATATCAAAAGTATACAATTTAATTATCTTCATCAGAAGATGTTGCTTCATGTTCATTGCTATTATCATTATCACTACTCTCAAGATCTATTTCCTCATCATTGCATTCCTCAAACATGCCATTTTCAAATTCATCATCATCAGCCACAAAGTCATCCATAGTCATTACATGAGTTTGACGAAGTAGGTGTGTACTCATTATTGAGTTGAGTAAGAGTGTGAAGAAAAATCGCCAAACTGATCAAACCAAATTTAGTAACTGACCAAAACCAAAATAAACCGAAATCAAAAAATATCAAAATCTAAAAAATCAAGATTAATTAGGTCAGTTTTCCTTATAAGTTAAAATCAACTGGTAAAAGAACTGACCAAACTGAAGTTTTAATTTTATATTTTTTCCTCTTTCATCCCATTGCATAAATATCCAAATTATTGACTACTATATAAAACAAAAAAAAATCCTTGAAACTAATTTGTGATCCCTTCACTAATTTCCCCAAAATCTAAATCCTATTTTTTATCGACTCCCAAAGGCCTAAAGATAATTATTTTTCTAACTATCCAAGTTTAATTATATATGTAGATATATATTTGTTCATTTGAATTTTCATGTTTATGATATTGTGGTTGTTTTATGCTACTATTATCTAAGTATTTCTACCTTAAAGTCGGAATTTTTTAAAAAAATAAATAAAATAATTCTTTTTAAATTTGTTTTTTCTAATTTTTTTTGGTGAAAACCGAAAAAAAATTGAAAAAATTGACTAATTTCATCTTTAAAAGTTCATTTTTTTCGATTAAAAAGAGACCGAATTAACCAAATAATCAGTCAGTTTTTCTACATATTTTCCTTCATTGGTCGATTTTGTTTTCAGTTTGAACCAAAAAGAACTGAAAATCAACCGATCAGTTTAATAAGTCCAAAAAAATCAACAAAACTAACTAAGATCACCTATATTGAAGTGATAGAATGAGCATATCTATCTATGCATAGCTAATAAATATAAAAGAAACAAATATATATTCTTAAAAGAATTTATGCAAGAAAAAAATTAAGAAAAACCTAGATTACTCTAAGTAATTATGATCATTAAAGAGCCATTTGCTTGTTTATATAAGATATTCTTTCTTATGTTTTTTTTGCAGCGAAAAGACTTTGCATTGCCTAACGTGTTGTGGTCAAGAGATTTAAAGAGGCCTCAATATCTTTGAACAAGTTTTTTAACAAGGGAGACAAAGACAAACAAACACAAAACAAGTAGGATTATTTTTTTTTTGGTTGGTAATGGTCTAAATTTTTTTTTAATTTTTTTCTTTTTTCTCAATGCTCTCGTATAATTCTTAATTGAATATTAAACTCATATTCAAAAACCCATTGAATAAGAGTAAGCGATGTTAAAGGAGTTTCAACAAGTAGTGAGGTTCCAATTTTCCAAGAAGGCAATTCTTCTTCATTTTAGTTGTAGGTTGATCTCCTAGTGATTAAAAATGTTCATTATCACCGAGAAAATATTGAACCAAAAAATGCTAGCTATATTCATAACGACGAAGATCTAAGGAGATGTACTCAATCTTTCAATTTCCAACTTATTGTTACGCCCCGCTCATTTTGCTTCCAAAAATCCAAATGTTATTGCTCATAGCTCTAAGGTCCTCTATATATACTGCTCACCCAAAAAGATTGAGGAAGACCCTAAAACGTGGTGGACACTTCTAGAGTGATCAAGAGAGGTCTTGTCCATGCTAGAAGACTCTAGTTAGTGCTACTAGGTCCTAGAAGGCTCTAGACAAGGTCAGATAGTGCAAAATGGATTGGACGGTCCTAGAAACTCCTAGAGTGACTTAGAAGAGCCAAGATGGTGGGTGAACCTCTTAGAAGGATCTAGACAATATTTTGTTCTAGAATTCTCTATGTAAATATCTTTGTAGATATTATAACTTTAGTTGAGAATAATCTAGACCCTTTGTAAGATCGTGCCAAGTCCCTTGGTTGGTTTAGGCTTTACCTATATAAAGGACCCCTTGGGTTCATTTGTACACAAGTCCCATTTGTGAGAATTGTAAGTATTCTAAGAGAAATACAAAGCTTTCATTTACCTAAACTCTCTCATCCTTACCACTTTGTCTCAAAGCTTACTCTAAGCCCCTTTCTTGAGTGTTGGTAGGCTGACTTAGTGCGATAGACTATACTAAATGCCACACGATTATCTAGTTTAAGGCTAGGGTCGTGACATTATGCCCCCTAAGTTTCTAATCATGTGATATGCATGTACGTGCTAATTTAACATAAAAAAGAAGCCGAGTTGTTAAAAGGGACTTTAATGATATAAAATGTAGAGTTTGGGGATCTACGTGCCACCCAAAAAAAAAAGAGAATAAGGACCTAAGGGATATTTTTGTTGCAAGTTATATATCTTTTTAAAAATATTTGACAACATATAAGAGCGAAATTTCAATTTCCACCTTATGCCTCCCAAGCTTTTGTTCATGTGAGATGCATGCACGTGCTAATTTAATGTAAAAAAGAAGTAAAGTTATTAAAAAGGATTTCAATGATACAAAATGGAGAGTTTCGGGATCTAAGTCCAACAAAAAAAATGAGGACTTAAGTGATATTTTTGTTACTAGTTATATGCCTTTTTGAAAATATTTGACAAAATAAGAGAGAGAGAATTCATAACAATATGAAAATGAAAAAATAAAAAAAGTGGGGA
>JXTB01000102.1:300861-341311 GCA_002914805.1 Parasponia andersonii | reverse complement strand
ACATCCATCCCATATATATATATATACATACATAAAAAATGACTAAAAAAAAATCTATCAAAAGCTCATTTTTTCGGCAAAGTCCTAGGAGAAAATAGAGAGACACAATGGAAGAAAATATTTCTTACATATCTTATTAAGCCAAAAATGGAGAGTCAAATCAACGAGGGGGCCAATTTTTTTAATTATTTAAAAAATGTTCAATTTTATCAATTTCTATAGGAAACTTTCTTGTTTTTTAATTGAGAATGTTAGGGAAATCATCAAATTAATTTTTTTTTATATCAGATGTCAAATTACTTCACGAAATTTCCACGTACTCTAAAATTAAAAAAAAAAACAATCATAAACAACTACAAATTTATTCCTAATTATAAATAGACCATTCTAGGTAAAGTGAGGGGACTTTTGAAAGCTAATTGTCAGGAGTTTTAGAAGAGAAGATGGAAGAGATGGATGTTCTACAGTGTCAATATCAAAGCTTTCTTCGATTTTTTTTTCTTTTCATCTACAAAAGTTGATAGTTTTTGTATTTTGTTGAATTTTTATGCTATATATTGTTTGGTTTCTTTGTTAGTTAATGGTAATTTCAAAATTTAGACATGATTTGTGAATTGTATTAATTATAGATTATTTTTCAACTTTCCAATTAAGAATTATTTCGTATAGGATAATCTTTAAGTGAGAATGAATATCCTAATGTATTTTTATGTTTGGTTGCTTTTTAATACCTAGTAAAGTGATCTCTTAGGAAATATAATTAATTATTGATTAATAAATATAAAATTTTAATTAATTTTTTTAATTTAATAAAATTTTTGCCGACACATAAATGCTAATACGTCGGCAAAGTTTTTTTGAAATTAAAAATAATAATAATTAACTTTTCACTATGCTAATGCATTTTTGTATCGTCAAAAGTTTGATATTTGTCGATGCTATTTTGTGTCGTTAAAAGATTAATCAACAACTCTAAATTTGCCACCTTTTCACTAACATGAAATTTTTGTCGATGCAACACACGTGTCGGAATAAGTTCGTGACACGTTAGCAAAATGTGTTTTTGCCGACATGTATCAATTTTCATCAGTAAGTGAGCTACGGTCTTTCGCTGACGATGACTACCGACAGAAAACTGCGTCGGTAAAAGTCAAAAATCTTTTTCCGACACATTTTGAATACTTTCGCCGATGCATCAAAGCATCAGGGAAAGTCTTATTTCTTGTAGTGCCCTCTCTCTTTTTTTCTTTATCTCTCTATTATCTTTTTGTTTTATTTCATTTTGTCTATTTTTTTCTTTTTCTTTTTCTTTTCTTTTCTGTGCTTAATCCTTGCATTAGAGATTTTAGTACTACATCAAGAACAATGCAGTGTTTAAGTGTCGGGGGGAGGTTGAGGAGTTTTTCAATTTTTGTTTTGTGTGATTTTAGTTCTTTTTTTTTTTGTTTTGTTTTGTGTGTTTTTAGGTTTAAACTTTTTGTTATGTTTTTGAGTCTTAATATACCTTATAGTTTTTGTGATGAGATTTCATGAGCTTTATTGTTATTGTTTTAATTATTTATGAGCAATTCTGAGAATTTAGATATTAGTCCTTTGTTACTATGCTTTGATGATAGTCATACTGATACTTTATATACAATAGCCATGTTAGTTAGTACAAAGTAAAACATACTAGACCTTTTAGTTTCTTATAGTTTCACTTTGAATGTTGCTTAGGTTTTTATTATTAAAGCTAAATATTAGAACTCTCCTAGAAGTCTTTTGAGGCAAATGACTAATTGTATATTTCGTGTAAAATAATTAAGGTATTTAGGTTTTGAGGACCATAGCTAAATAAATCAATTCCTTGATTGATGTCTAAGAACATCCCCTTAATTGGTCAATTTGAGTCTACATATAAATCTAATTATTTGGTTAGCCACATACTTTTTTTTTACCATACTGAAACACTATATCCTACCTTTGGTTCTATTTATTGAGTTAAGTAAAGGATATTAGGAGGAGTTTCAAAGAAATTGGGTTAAGAGTGAAAGATTAATGTGAGGGAGAGCTTAAATTTATTAAAAAGGAGGTGAAAGAAGGGAAAAAAAAATGAATAGATAGAATTGTTCTGTGATTGCCATTGTAAAGGAAGATGATGAAAATAAAAAAAATATTTAATATAGAGATGTGAAAGAAAAGAAGAAATAAATCAGTAAAATAAGAAAAAAAATAGAGAACAAAGAAAAGAGCATCTCTAGAAAGCATAAAATTCATCTTTTGAAATTTTCTATGAATAATTTTCTTTTGGGTATTATAAGTTTGTTTAGAACGATGAAAAGACCCAACATAATGAAATATGGCCTTATTTTTACGTGTTTCTATGAAGTTAAGATTGTACTTCTATTGAAGATTTTTAGATGTTAATGCTCTAGGAAATGAGTAGAATCATTTGTATTCATCCTATCCATGCTTTCTTGAACCAATACTCGTTGGCCCCGTTACAACCTATTTAAAGACATTTTGATTTCAGGTGATACCTTCCGTGTGATAAATAAAGTACTAATGGGAGAGCGTAGGATGATAGTTTCTTCATTAGGAACCGAGTCGTATTTATTGTTAAATTTATGAGGATTATTTTTCTAAAGTATGTATAGAGCAATCACTATTAATATTGGATAATTTAGACACTCATAAATGAGTATGATTATTTGATGAGTGTATTAGCTTGAGAATTGCTAAGGATTTGAAGTAACGCTTATTTGAAGTTGAAACCATATATTTGAATTATTCTTAGAGGTGGAAAGCTATAAGGTTAGGTTGAGTCAGTTTATGAGACATTTATTTAGGTTTAGTTAGGTTTAGCTTTAGTCGAGGACAAGCAAAGTTTAAGTGTGAGGTTATTTAATAGTATATATTTGTGCTATTATTTGATTAATTCTTTACATTTGTTTTGGTTATTTTCTTGTTACTTTTAAGTTTCTTATATTATTTTTATAAGTATTTTAGAGATGGATGAGTAAAAAATTACTGAAATTGAGTTGAAATCGACTAAAAATCAAATTATTGAGCTAAGAGGTAACAAAAGTCGAAAAGCTTGGCTAAAAAGTGGCATTGTTGCAAATAGCTGGAAAGCTAACAAAAGGAGGCAACACCGCAATGCCAACTCTCGGGAAGTATGCATACTCTGGTGAAATTTCCAGTACCACAATACCAAATTTTCAGTGACGCATTGCCAAAAGCATCAGAAAACTACCCATTTTATGCTTTTTGACGATATTTAACTTTGGGAAACCACTCAAATACGACTCTAAATTCTCCTACACTATACAAAGACATCACTCACTTAATAATATTTATTCCTAGATACACATAAATACTTAGAGGCTAGAGAGAGAATCAAGAGGAAAGAAAGAACTTAGAGACTATTTTCAACAATTCTATTCCTTTTTCCTTCCTTTGTCACTTTTGTTTATTTATCCTAGTAAGATATTTTTATTATTAATCCTTGTGTACATGCTAGTCTATGCTTCTATTAGGTTGATAGCGATTTCAATACGCTAGACATGAATATATTTAAATTTCTTAGATTTTATATTTATATTGATTATTTATTTAAAATTCCTATATTCTATGATTATTGCTTTTCTATTTTGATTTGTTTTGGATGCAAAACTCGATCAAATATGATAGATATCTATTACTAGGTTAGAATCTTAGATCTATAATTGTCTAGGTCTTTAACTTACTAGTAGTAAATTATAGTTGATTGAATTTATGTCAAAGTGGTTTGTTGGCTGTGATGAAGAGCATACTCCAGGTTAAAAATAATTAGAGCATATATGATTACTACCTAGTACTAAGTTATCTTTATTTCCTTAGTACGTTTATTAGATTAAACCTAGGGAGCTTGTTCTTGGTTATCTAATTGATAGGATCTAGATAAAAGGCTTGTTTTGTCTAGTAAAAACCTAAGGAGAGATTGGTTGGGATAAGACAAGTGTGTATGCTATCTAATGTTTGGTTACTTTAATGACTAAGTGATTATAAGATTTGGTAATTAACCAATAGGATTGTCTCGTAACAAAGAAATGATCCTTTATCCCGTTTTTATCTTATTGATTTTATATTTATTTATTTTCTATTTTAATTCATTGTTCTAAAAGATTATAAAAATAATATGATCGATAGCTTAGTAATTAGGCTAATTCTTCATAAGATTGACCATTCTTACTACTATACTCTTAATTTTAGGGGCCGTACTAGATTAATGACTAAGAGGAATATAAATTTAATTTGATTACATTAATGACCGCTGTCATATTTTTAGGGAATGTCACTAAAACAAAATTGACATGTTTGCGTCAATGTCACTAACTAAAATGCCATAAAACTATATTTTTCTTGTAGTATAGGATATACTGATAGTCATCGACAGGAAATGTATTATGTTCTTTGTTCTTCTATAATGTCATAATGCTGTATACTCGTGTCAATAAAACGTTCTAAGAAATTTTTTTATATTCCTAGGCCCGACCGCGATCTTATTCTCGATCAACATAATATATTTATGAGTGGCCTTATTCTTTTTTTTTTTTTTTTTTTAAATAGGACTTATCTAATGACTACTATAAACTATAAATTTATAGAAAAATAACAGACACACTTTATCAAGCTTTGAACCCTGACTTTCCTAAACTCACACACACATCCCTCAAGTTTTAGATCAACTGAGCTAACCCCGATTGGCCCACGGGCACCTTATTCAAATTAACAGAGGGCTGTGACAGAGTTTATCTATACCACCACATATCCGGCTGGAAAGAGATTTTACGACAGTCGAAGGATTCTTGTGCAATCAATGACACCACATCCACAATCAACGGATGAGTTTCTTTTTCCCTCTTTCGATTCAAATTTTTTTGACAGTGCTTCCACTTTTAAAATCGAAAGCAAATAGAGAAGAGGAAAAAGAGAAAACAGCATAATAATGATATGTTTATTTTGGCACGAGACACGTATTACAGTACCCAACTATTATTGCTTATCCAATTATTTCTATCTTTAGAGTTGGCACCTAAATATAATATATTACAACATTCCAATCATGCCCCTACACTACTATATAATAGACGCCTATTTGGTAGAAAACACAAACAAAGGCAGAACAGAGATTGAAAAAAAAAAAAAAACAAACAAAAGAAGAGACATGGATCGTCAGAGTAAGAATAAGTTCAATCTGGTTATAATGATAGCCATAACAGTAGTGATTATGGCCATTAGCTTTGTTCCACCAGCGCTTGCCAGTTTTGAAGACAATAACATTGAACACCCTTTTGAGGCACATTACGAGGTGCTTATGGACGATCAGCTGAAAGCTAACTGCGGTTCGCGGTGTCATAGCTCCAGTCAGTGTAGTTCTGGGTGTTGGTGCAACAAACGTCCATACTGGAAATTGGGACACTGCGCTGGGAGCTGCTGCCTCAGTACTGTGGCGTAGAAGGTCGACCGTTTCGGTACTTTGATTAATTATCATTATAATTATGGGAACCGGTCTTCGAGTATTAATGTGCAAGTACACGGTATGCTTGATAGCATTTGTTTTTGTTTTCTTTTTATTCTTTACTTTTGTAAGAACAAGAACAGAAAATAAAAATGCAACCCAGCCTCTATGTACGTAGCCTTTTGGTGTTTTAATTAATTACAATGTGTGGCTTCTTGTGTCGTCATCTCTATATTTGTTGTAACAAATTACCCGTGTGCAATTTGTTGTTATTCTCCCTTCAATAAAGCTAGACTTCTAAAATGCTCGTCATGTTCTCTTTCTTTTACCTTTTTTGGTATTTTTCTTTATACTGTAAAAACCAGATTTTAAAGAGGGTAAAGAAATCATTTTCTAACTTAATGGCAAATTTGTAATCTCAGATTTTCAGAATATTTAATTAAAATATCTAAAATTTAATATTTAGGTCTACAATATCTAAAATTTGCTTATAAGGGCTTCAACTTCTTATTCTTCTTCAAACATAGTCCCCGAGACACAAAATCGGCCAAGCTTCTCCCGACGAAATGAACGGCTGCACCGCCTCCCAGATCGGCTGACGTGCTATCCCGCCGTGCTCGTCGGAGGACAACCAAGAAATCCGAGCAACTCCCGCTGTGTTACGAGCTCCGACGAGGGAGCTAGAGCCGTCCGAAGAACCACCGTTAGTCATTGTTCTTCCTCACCTCCGGCGGGTACGAACTCTACTCGTCTTTTTCGACGATCTATGACCGGTTTCATGGCGAAAAATAACTCCGCTGAGCATTTGGGTTATTTCGATCAATTTCTCAAAATTTGAATATGATATTTTACAAATATCTTAAGTAAAAATTGAAATGTTGGTAAGGTTGTTGAAGGATTTAATTCATAAAAATAGATTATTAAACCCTATAGATTTGAATTACTATTTGTTACAAATTTTTGATATATGAAAAAGTATGGTAATCTTGCAATTATATTTAGAAAATAGATATATTAGTAATTATTTTTGTAAATAATTTATTTTGGTCATGAAATTTTTAAGAGGTAAAAGAGATTGAAACATGATTGAAAACGGTGTTTGTGTGTTAAAATGAAATCTGTAGATGAGTTAATTCTTGAATAGAAATATGGTATTTTTTTAAAATATTCTCAAAAATAATATTTATGTAATTATTTTAGCTATGTAATTATTTTACTTGAGGAAATTAAATGAGATAAAAGAGGATTAAAAATTATGAATGATTACAGTTGGTAGAAGTTAAAAAAAATATCCGGAAGTGCAGAAATTTTAAAATAGAATAAATGACATTTTTTAAAAGTGGTATTTATGTAATTTTTTGGATTTTGAAGCCCAATTAATGATTGAGACCTCAAAACTGATCTCCAATTTCGAATTTGGACTCATTATGATTGAGAGACGAATTTTGATATAAAATATAACTATATTTCGAAATGGTACAAATTTTGAGACTCATAAATAGTGTTATTTTGTGTGCCACGGGCCGATCCCATACCGGAACACACTTTAACAAAGTGTATGTCTAACTTAATGTTTTTGAGTGTTCTAAATTCAGTGGTGATCTCCGTTTGAGGCTCCGATGGAAAAGTCACATTTTTAAGTAGACTTATTAGAATTCTGAAACGGTCATTCAAACACTCAAATGACCAACAAGAGTTTTTTCGAGCATTATTAGCTTGGTATAGCTATCATATTGATGGAGGGGTTCAATTACCTGATTTATTTATTTTGATTTATAAGTGCATTAAAACTTATTTATGAAAAATCATGATTTCACGATGGTTTGACAGATTATTAAAAAATATTGGATTATATTGAGATTAGACTGTGTAGATTTTTATACATATTTTTATACTGTGATTATGGGGTAAAATAGCAGCATGCTGGTTATTTTACAGTAAATCTCAAAATAATGCCAAGTTGAATTTTAAAGTATAATTTGATTCTTGGATGCATGGTTAGTATGAACAGTTACATGTTGTATATACCATATGACTACATATTTGATATCCATTATCGCATTATAGTAGTTTAGATCACTAGTGAGTTGCTACAGTGCTAGGTGAAAGACCTAGGTCCCTACGTAGGTTTTTGGCTGATATACCTACGGGGAATGCCAGGATGCTGGATACATCTACTACAGAGGTATTACAGGACCATGATGGGAGGATGAGAACTCACTCATATACTTAGTTAATTTATGATATGTTTTGATTTTAGTTTTGAATATGTGATTATTCTGGATACCAATTATTTTATAAACCTGGTTTATAAATGGATTTTGGAAAAGTTATTAACCATGCAGATTTAGTAAAATTGCATCAATCCATTCAAAAAATAAATGAATTTCTACTGAGTATGTGAATGTTTAACCCCCTACTTCTTCCACATTTAGGTGTATACCTAATTAAGGTAGTAATCCAGATGGTCAGGCAAACTACATAGTTTATATATATAGTTTCATTTTAAATCCTTGGTGAGTGTTCATATCTGTTGTTTTTCTTTCCTTGTTCAATTATTTAGCCAAGATAAGTAAGTGAATGAATTGTTGAGAAATTGAGGTTTCAAATTTATTCACTCTTATTTTGAAGATAGTAAACATGTGATTTAGTACTAATGATTTACTTTGAGTATGCAGTGAAATAGCTTTAAAAGTTCTAACTCAAGTTAATCAAAGAATCAAACTTGAAGACAGAAAATCAAGAAACAAAATCGTGCTTAGATAGGGTATATTTAACACTTAGTCTTATATTTGGTTTAGTTCATTGCATATAGATTCTTTTTGCATTGGCTCATACTTTCAAAAGAATTTTCAACCACTTTCAAAAGAATTTTTAAACTATCTTAATGTTAAAATAATTATTTTATTTTAGATGTTTAAAAATAATCATCATTTTAAATCTAGCCAAAATCCATCAAAAAGTCCATTCTTAGTGATAAAAATATTTGAAAAATAATGAGATTTAAAATATCGACTAAATAGGAACCAAAGAAACCAATAGGTGGTTTCTGGTCCTAAAATGGTCGGCCGCTAGTGGTCGACTACTACAGTATGACCACTTGATTGTTGGAGCTAAACTTCATTATCAGACTCTAATGGTTAGTAAAAATAGTCGACCACTTTTGAATGTGGTTGACCAGTTTTCTGGCAGACACCAATAACGGACAAAAACTATTAGTTTTTGACGACAGCTTTAAAAAGAGCCATATTTGACGACTTAGAAAGAGAGAATACGAACCTACATTGATTACTAATTAGTTTCTAAGTGTATAAAATCTATTTTACTCATGTTTAACTTTAAAATTATATTGAGCCAATCTTAGAGCATTTATAGCACATTGTTCTCAAATCTCCTAAGCCAAAATTGTATTTATTACTTTTGAGAGGAGAGTTCTTGAGTATGTTCACTTTTTATTGAAAAATAATTTGAGTTGAGGTGAGGTTGGCATCAGAGTCATAAACAATCCGATTTAGATGAGGTTGCCACTAGAGACTAAACAACCTGTGTATAGGTGAGTTTGCCACTGGAGTCTAAATAACTTACAATCCATGAGTTGGTGAGGTTGCCTCCATTGTCTAAATAATCCGGTATCGGTGAGATTTACACCGGAGTATAAATAATCTGAGGCTAGGCGTGATAAAGGCGGAGTCAAAAATATTATAAAGGCTTGAATATATCTAAGAAGAATTTACTCTGTTTGAAAAGGATAGGTCAGGCCCACAATCTTGATCTGATAGTGGAAAGCTTAAAGTACATTGCCAAGGGCCGGGGATGTAGACAAATAATCGTGTTTATCAAACCTCGTAAAAACTAAGTTTCATTTTCTCTATCCATATACTCTTTACTTTAATGTAGACTTTTTGATTGTGTGTTTAATATATAGTGTGCTTAATTTGGTTGATATTATTGCTATATACTTGGTATTATTATTTGTTTAGCTTCAAAGTATAAAAATAGTAGTTATGATTTTACATAATTGAAAAGTTTTTTTAAAAGTTTTAAAACCTAATTCACCCCGCCTTTTAGGTAGTCAATCTTGGGCTAACATTTGGTATCAGAGATTGGCACTCAAATTTAAAAGACTTTACCGTCTTGAGATGACAAACCTAAATAATTTTCAAAACTTTTCATATGAGGGGTATTCAACTACTAGACCACCATTTTTTGATGGATCTAATTTTAATTATTGGAGAATTTGTATGGACACATATCTTAGATCTATAGATTTTGATTTATGGTATATTGTCACAAAAGGTCCATTAAAAATTGAGAGGATTGTTAATGGAGTAGAAGTAGAAAAAGACATTAGGAAGTATTATGAAAAAGATAAAATTACTTTTACCAAAAATAGTAGAGCTAGAAATATTCTTATGTATGGCTTAGATAGAAATATTTATAATAATGTTGAAAAAGCTAGGGATGCTCGTGAATTATTGAATATGCTTGAAGTGTCATATCAATGAATTAGTTCTATGAAGGAAACTAGAATTAATATTTTGACTAAAAACTATGAGTTATTTAAAATGGAAAAAGATGAATCTATTTCACAAATTTTTACTAGATTCACAACTATTATTAACTCTTTTAGTGAACTAGGAAAAGTATTTCCAAATAGTGAGTTGGTGAACAAAATCCTTAGAAGTCTTCTCCGAGCATATAGAAGTAAGGTGGTTGCTATTTAAGAAGTGAAAGACCTTAGCAAACTACCTCTTGAAGAACTTATGGGTTCTCTTATGACCCATGAAATTCTCATAAAAAAAATGAATAAAGATGAAGGAGAGGAGAAGAAAAAGAAAGGAATTGCACTCAAGGCTACCATGCATGAAGGCCATGAGGAAGAAGAAGACTTTGCGGATAGTGAGCTAGAAGATACTACCTTACTTACTAAAAAGTACAAGAAGTACTTAAATTTCAAAAAGAAGAATTTCAGGAAAAATTCCAAAGGCAATGACTTTAGAGAAAAGAAAAGGAAGGATGATCCTATCACTTGCTTTGAATGCAACAAACTAGGACACATGAAGAACGAATGTCCCTTGAAAAGAAAAATGAATAAGAAGGCAATTAAGGCCACTTCAGATGATAATGAAGAAGAAGAGTCCGATGAAGAAGAACAAGAATAAATTGCCAACATATGCTTCATGGCTATGGATAATAAGTTAAGCTCTCTTGAACCTAAAAATGAGCTTCTTGATGATAGTGATGCTAGTAGTGACTTTAGTGAAAATAATAGTGACTGTGATTTATCTTATGAAAATCCATTAAGTGATTTCAATGATTTACACAAAAACTATGAAAAACTCATTTTCAAGAATAATACTCTTAAAAAGGAAATTCTTAGTTTATCAAAAATAATTGAAAAATTTACAAAAAAAAAAGAAGTGAAAGTATCTTGTAGTAATTGTGATGTTTTGTCAAAAGAAAACATGTTCTTAAATGACAAGATTTTTGACTTGACTAAAATTGCCCACAAATTCACCAATGGAAAGAAAAATTTTGATTTAATGCTTGGTGGACAAAGATATGTTTTTGACAAAGATGGCATAGGATACAAACCTTTTATAAAACAAAAATATCTCAGAAATTATTTTGTCAAAGCGACATCTAATGGTAACTCAAAGTATGTAGGTACTTATTACAATCAAGATGGACATATAAGTTTTTAATGCTCCACTAAGAAAAATACATATTTTTGTGTCAAACAATAATGGGTACCAAAAAATTCAAAGACTAACCCCCAAGGACCTAAAGTTAAGTAGGTACCAAAAATCTAAATTTGAATCTTTGTTGTAGGTACAAACAAGAAAGTGGTTGTTCTAAGTATTTGACCGATGACTTCACCAAGCTCTGAATTTTCACAAAGAAATTATGGTGGATATTTAATTTTTGGAGACAACACATAAAGCAAGATTATTGTTGTAAGTAATATCGGTAACAATCTTTTACTCATATTTGATATTGTCTTACTAGACATATAATATGCTTAATTTTTGTCAAATATGTGATTAGAGTTATTGAGTTTTTCTTTTAGTATTTCAAAATGTTCAATTTGAAATTTTGAACAAATGAGATTATATCTTTTAAAAAAAATATAATTTTATTATTGTTAAAATTTTTTCAAGTCAAAATAAATTTTGTTTTGTTTAAAAGAAAATATTTATTGATTATGGTATTTAAATCTTGGACATGCTGATATGTTTATATTTTCAAAACTTTACTAAATGAATCTTGTTATCGCTTTCCTAGTCTAATTTTTGAAAATGACAAGATTTCTAAAGCATGTCATTTTGGAAACTAAGTTAATTTTTTTTTAAAATTATTATGTTTTTGAGTTAGTTAGTTGATAATTTTTCAGAAAGATTTACACGATTTTCTTTATTTGTTTGAAAATGGCCTTGACCATGTTGTATGCAAATGCTTTACTAAAATACTTTTGGGCCAAAATTGTCAACACTATTTGTTATGTTTTAAATTAGGTTTTGATTAAACTTATTTTAAACGAAATGTCACTATGAGTTTTTGAAATGATAAAAAAAAACACAATATTGGATATTTTTAGAGTCTTTAGATGTAAATACTTTGTTCTTATTAAAAACTAAAGCCAATTTGAAAATATTAATTCAATATCAATGTTGGAATTTTTCTTGGTTACTCTACTACTATTAATACATAAAGAGAGTTTTTCAACAAAAGAACTAAGTAATAGATGAATCTATGCATATAATGTCTGATGAAACTAATGACCCTTCCAAGAAGAGAAGCATTAGACGATGTTATTATAGGTATAGTATATGATTGGAGCTTAAAAGCAAATCAAAGATAATGATTAAGTCCAACCTCAATACAAAAAAAAAAAAACGAAGAGCTTTTGGAAGAATGGTTTGGTTGACTTTATTTGAATTATTTATGAGTTTAATTGATATAAAAATTTCTCATTTTAATTGCTTTTATATGATTGAAATAGATTGCACAATGTATCTACTTAAACTCTTATATATGTGCAAATGCTTGATAGTTTTTACATAATAAATATCATGCATATTAGTTGAATTATTTTATCTATATTGGTAATATATTTGAACTCACAATGACATATTATTTGAATTCAATATTTATACTTTGCAACTTTCTCATTTTGAATTTTTGCAGATAATTTTTTATGAGAACAAATATTTTATGAATATCACATATAAGTTTCTCATGAATTTTCAATACATGTTTTGTTATGTTTTATCCTTTCTGAACATCTATTTCTTATAGTTGTTTAAACTTGAATAATATGTCATGTTTGGATTGGATACTTTTTATTGGTGCCTATTCATATTTTGCTTTGGATTTATTAATTGGTATCAATCTTATCATTTATGTTTATGCAACTTTTTGATGATATCAAAAGGAGAAGAAGAACGTGTTTTGATTTACAATTGGTATTAACTTGGTCTTTATATTTCTGATTAATACAATTGGTATTAATTAGTAATTTTCTTGATTTTTAATTGGTATAAACTTAGTATAGTTTTTCAAAATACAATTTGTATCTATTGGCATCATTGAATTTGCATCAAACTTGGTCATTCTATTTATTCAAATATAATTGGTACTTTTTTTCAAAAAATAATTAGTATCCATAATAATTGGTATCAATAATTGATATCTCTCATATATAATTGATCTTTTCTTACTTTGGTTATTGACATTTTGATCATTATTTATATATTTTATGATTTATTTGTGTTAAATTCGTCATTATCATTTTCTATAAATTTTTATATGCTCTATATAATTTGATAAAATTGAAGGAAATGAAATTATTTCACTATTGTACTTTAATTATTTGAATTTTTTCTATGCTTTATGATGATTATACTCGGAGAAATTATTTTTAATAAGTGAAATATTAAGATTTAGAGCTTTGATGTTCGTGATGTAACGATTTCTCTACTTGGAATATGTTATACTTCTCATACTTATTGTCGTCATATTGTTCAATCTTATATTTGATATTGTTATTCTCATTTTAACGATTGTTCAATTCTATATTCTTCCATATCTCCTTATTACTTAACTTGTCATATTATTTTTTATATGGAGAGAAAATTATTTGTATATTGCTCTTTCATATATTTTTGTTGTATATTCAAATAAAGAGAGTAATATCGTGAACTTATATGGGGAGAATCTTATTTCAAAGGGATAGATTAATTTTTATATGACGTTATGTTTGAAAATTATTTCTATTTTTTTAATGATGTCAAAAGGGAGAGAAGAATATTGATTTATAAATATGGGGAGAAAAAGATTTTTGTATTAGTATGCATATTTTAAGGAGGAGAAATTTTTTTAGCATACATTCATTTTACATTTTCTCATAATATGCTTATAAAGCTTAATTGAGTTAAAAAAAGGGGAGCAAGTCCCTTTAACTTTGTCAAATATATTTTGAGACGAAGCTTAAAATATGACAAGGATTAAGGTAAACTTGTCAAATTTTATATTTGTATGTACTTATTGAATATTTTCTTTTATCTCATAAATCAGTATTTGTCATCATCAAAAAAGGGGAGATTGTTAAGAAATTAAGATTTCAATCTTACTCACTCTTATTTTGAAGATAACAAATATGTGATTTAGTACTAATGATTTACCTTGAATGTGTAGTTAAATAGTTCTAACTCAAGTTAATCAAGGAATCAAGCTTGAAGATGGATATATGTTGGACTTATTAGAACAAAGCCTGAAGACGAAAAATCAAGATACAAGACTGTACTTAGATAGGCTATATTTTATACTTAGTCTTATATTTTGTTTAGTTCATTGCATATAAATTCTCTTTGCATTAGCTCATACTTTCAAAAAAAATTTTAAACTATCTTAAGATTAAAATGGTTATTTTATTTTAGATATTTGAAAATAAATATCATTTTAAATCTAGCCAAATTCCATCAATTGCCCATTCTTAGTGATAAAAATATTTAGAAAATAATGAGATTTAAAATATCGATCAAAAAAGAACCAAATAAACCAATTGGTGGTTTCTGGTTCTAAAATGGTCAACCACTACAGTACGACCATTTGACCATGGGAGCTAAACATCACTATTAGACTCCAATGGCTAGTAAAACTAATCGACTACTTTTGAAAGTGGTCGACCACTTTTCTTGCAGACTGCCAGTAATGGTTGAAAACTGCTAGTTTTTGAAGATAGCTTTAAATAGAGTATGTTTGACTACTTAGAAAGAGAGAATACGAACCTACATTAATTCCTAATCAATTTCTAAGTGAAAAAACTCTCTTTACTCAAGTTTAACTTTCAAATTATATTGAACCAATCTTAGAGTATTTATAGTACATTATTCTCAAATTTCCTAAGCCAAAATTATATTTATTACTTTTGAGAGGAGAGTTCTTGAGTGTGTTCACTCTTTTATTGAAAAATAATTTGAGTTGATGTAAGGTTGGCACCAGAGTCAAAAACAAACCGATTTAGGTGAGGTTGCCATCGGAGTTTAAACAACCTGTATATAGGTGAGGTTGCCACTGGAGTTCAAACAACCCGTGAGTTAGTGAGGTTAGCACTATTGTCTAAACAACCCGGTATAGGTGAGATTGGTACCGGAGTTTAAACAATCCGAAGTTAGGTGTGATGGAATTGGAGTCAAAATTATTGTAATGGCGAGGGTGTGCTTAAAAAGAATTCATTCCGTTTGTAAAATGATCGATCAAGTCCACATTCTTGATCCGATAGTGGAAAGCTCAAAGCAAGTTACCGAAGACTAGGGACATAAGCAAACCGTCATGTTTGTTGAACCTCGTAAAAAATGAGTTTGTATTTTCTCTATCCCTATATTCTTTACTTTAATACAAATTGTTTGATTATTTATTTGATATATAGTGTGCTTAATTTGCTTGATGTTATTGCTATATACTCGGTATTATTGTTTGTTTGCTTCAAAGTTTAAAAATAGTTGTTTATAGTTTTATATAATTGAAAAGTTTCTTTAAAAGTTTTAAAACCCAATTCAACCTTCCTCTTGAGTAGTCAATCTTGGGCTAATATGAAGGAGGATGATTTTATAGTTAACTTGAAACTACAAGTAATTTTATGTAACAAATTTTACACATTGAACTAAATATTTCAGTTAAACTCAATTTATCAAAGTTTATGATTTTTTAACCAGTTTGCAAAAGAAAATAGGTAGAAATTTTCTTAAACTTTTATGGGTATTTTCATGAAGTAATTAAAACTAATTAGAGTTTTAATGATTAAAGAATTTATAATGATTTGAGGATCAAAATGAAATTATCTGATACTTGAATTCTCTTAAATTTTCTAAAATTAATATTTTATTATATTTTTACTTAAAATTACTAAAAGTCATGGTTTTGGATTTCCGGTCATGATATAAACTTTATTTTTATTTTTTTCGTTAAATATTATTGGGATCACGTCATAAAATAAACTTATATTTCAGTATAAATTTGTAGCAGATTTTAAATATAAAAGTCAATATTGATAATAATCAGAACACAAGATATAACTTGAACAAAACGTCAAAATACATGATATATAATTTAAATAAGGTGTCAAAGTACAGTATACGAAAATAATAATATCCCTTTTGGAAATGTCAAAGATCACCTCAAATTTTTTTTTGGGTTATAAAAAATATTATAATTTGACTACCTCTAAAATCTTACCCTCTCATGCTATCTAAATTTCAAGAATTGATTATAAATTACCAAAACAAAAAAAACAAAACAGCATTTAGTCATGAGTAAATTTAGATTTATATTAAATTTAATGATTGTCTATAATTTCCAAATAATGTTTCAAACACTAAATTAATAAAATAGTTAATAGGTGGAATTACTAGTACAATATAAATTCAAAATAATTGTTTATGTGTCCAAACACTAAATAAAAGATATTGTAATCCTAAGTCAATCTAAATAATTTTATCACCTTTCTTCAAATTTTCGAATTTAGTTTACATTGGTTAGAATATGAGATTCCAAAAATATGTAAATTACAAGGCTTTTTAGTAAAGTATCAAAGCTCAGGGAGATTTCTTATATTTCTAAATACAAATGGGGTTTATAAAATAATACTTAATATAATAATAATAGTAATGAAACACAAGTTATTTTCTGATTTTTTAAAAAATATCATTTTTAAAATGGTTATTAGTGAATAATTTCTGAAAATTAAGTACTCATTTCTAGTTATCAATTATAAATATTTTGGTTATTAGTTACAAGTACTTGAAAATTAGTTATCGGTTATTAGTTATTATTTTTAAAAATGATATTGTTTTAATAAAAACCATATTTGATTTACAAAAATCAGAACCCACCGTGTTTTTCTAATTTTTATTCTAAAAATATCCTACAAAGCCTAATTGTCACTTAACACATTTAGAGTCCTAGACTAAACCCTAACACATTTAAACAAGCCAATTACTTATCCATCACCTCTGCTGCTTTGCACCTCCACGACCAACCGCTACTCCAGCGCTAGCAGTTGCAGACCAGCACCACTACCACCCAGCCGCGAGATATCTGTTTCATTCAGATATTGAGGAAGACCTCATCTTCATGAGAAATCTTACATGCAGGTGGAGGACACCAGATATGGAAAAAGAAAAAAAAAAAAAAAAACAAGGAAAAACAATAGCTAAAATAATTATGATGAAAAGAATTGCTGGACTTATTTTTCTACCCGAGGATGATGAAGTTGGTACCTTTTGGTAATCACTATGGTAGTGGAGGAGAAGAAGAAGAAAGAGAAGAGGAAGCATAGGTAGAGTTAGAGGAGAGCTGGTCAAGATACCATTAATCTGCCTGGTTTGAGACTGAATCCATGACATTTTAGAACAGGTATATATTTTCACATATGTTTTTTCTTTATTTATTTTTTAGGGTGATGGGAACGAGTATACTCGCGGACCATAACCATAATTCCCACGCATGTATACTAGGGTTGACCCATTGACTCTCACATGACAGGCGAGCCAGTGACAAGAGACCTGTGCAAATGACGCTAGGATCCCGTGCATAGAAGCGGGATCTGTTGTCCCATTTTCTTATCACACGTGGTGTCCTATCTACTCAAAATTGGATAACTCGGCAAAAAAATACAATCCCAATTTAATAAATTAATTTTTTTTAAAAATGTTATCAAAAAATATTGGATTGTTCACTTTTAAATGGATTGAACTGTAAACAGTGTGACAACAAAATAAAATAGCACATCTCAGTCCCGTGCACATGCTCGGGATCTTCATGCAAAGCATGTGTGGAACTCGTGCTTGTGCACAAAGCAATTATGATTAGTAACTCGTGCACTTGAGGTTTTCTATCAATAAGCAAGAACGCTTCCTCATCAATTCTCCTAATTATCTGTTCAGGTCAGCGTAAGAAAACCCATTCTGGAATCAAAAGAGACATCTAAGTGATCCGCAGTTATATATATCATAACCTACCATGATATCAAGCTATAATTTCTTCTAGAATGCTCTCTTTTCTAGTGTCTTTCCAAACAAGGCCGAATAATCATGAGAAGGAAGAGCTGACCAAATTAAAGACTGGCTATAAGAAAATCTCACAATACCCAAAATACGAGGATAGTGGCTTCGACGGAAAACGAAAACAAATGAATCTGTCGTTACACTTAAACTACCATGCCAAGTGGTGGAGGAAGACCTTATTCGAGTGACAAAGACTTCTAATACCCGAGCTTTCTTCCTTCAATTTAAAACAACATTTTTCGAAAGTTATACGTAAGCTAAGAGAAATTATGCTAAATGGACCTTTATCATTACTGCTTCTATTGGTTGCATGCATGGTTCGGTATTAATAGCACATTCTCTTAAATAATTTATGTCGAGAGTAGGGCGTTACAGTTAAATTAAATTATAACTAATTTAAGAGAAATTTATTGAGGGTAAGGAGTTAAATTATTGGAGCCATAGTCTTAGAAATGTATGTGTTATACTCCATTAATTTATCATTAAATCTTGGAAATTTTAATTTACTTCGATTTGAGACCATATTAAAACCTAATTTCTCTTCCTTTAGTTTTTGCCATCCGGTCAACTGCTTAATATAGAGGAGGGATTTCTTCTCAATTTTGAGCCAAATGCGTCATGTTGCATGCGTGAAACCTGCTCGTATATCGACGTATCCCAAAAGCACACATACTCATAATTAATGCACGCCAACTTTTCTTATAGTTGTATATCAACTTCGCAAAAGCAGAAAGAGAATAAAGAATAAGGTAATTAAAAAATAGCTCAAACCCTTTTCCTTAAAAAATAAAATACATAATAATGTAATTGAAAAAGTGACCCACACCCTAAATAATGTAGAATTGTGAAATATAAACACATAAAAAGATAACAAATATTTTCGTACTGAAAAAAGTGAGAATATTATTCTAGGAGTGGATTAACCACTGCTCCAAGAAAGATAGGAGTTCCCAATGTATCTTCCCTTATCATGAACATAAAGGGATGATCAGCAACAAAATCTATATCTATACGGGGACTAGAGTCCAAAGAAAATCCCATAGACTCTTCATACGTCACAGCTGCAGCTTCAGTTCCATGCTCATTAACATCAATACAAGAACTATGAATAATATCTATGTCGTCATTCATAGGACGGGGAATATTATCATCACTACTAAGAGCTTCTAACATCTCTTCCTTGACCATCCTCACTCCCAATCGCTCCATGATCTCTGAAAGCTGAAATTTGAACTGGAACTTGAATTTAGGTATCTTTAATTCTCTAATATAATACGTGGGCTCGAGCTCAGTTAGCTGTGGATCTAGAAGACAAGGGTTTGAGCTGATCTTATCCAATAAGTTAAGCAGCCCATCATTATCATTAGGCAGGAAAATGTACATGGCAAATACCTCTCCAGCTCCACCCTTCTTACTATTCAGATTATTTTCGTAAGGAATTCTGAGAACCTTGAATCCCTCGTAAGATGCAAATGAACCTCTCTCCAAGTCGCTCTCGCACATATACGGAACTTGAACAACATCACCATTGAGGATGTAGAAATTTTCGGTCCTTATACTTGATGGATCAAATGGAGAATCCCAAGCTCCCTTAAAGTAGAGAGCATTTGCAAGAATTAACGTGGTTTCCTTTTTCACTGCTTCATATTTGAGAAGATTTCTGATAAGTCCCTTAGTTGCATCCAACACCCAGGTATTAACTTTGTCCACTGTCTCCATTGGCTTCAAAAAAATATAAATATAAATGGGTAAGGCTCAATATGATAATTGAAACAGAGAGACTAAAAAATCAATCTGGACGAAGAAATTACAACCTTTCCCCCAGTATATATAGACACCACGTTATCAATAAATATACAAGCTAGGGATTTTAATTTGGATGGACTAAAATTGAAATACTGAAATTCGATCTCTATTTGAATCGTAAACCTACGATCTATACTGATATATAGTTATGACTAAATAATCAATATATATAGTGACAAAAACATACATATATATAGTGTTATGAAATAATGAACGAAAAATTGGCAATAGAAAAATAAGAACACATAAATTTAAGTAAAAAATCCTAAACAAGAAAAATCACTAACAAAGTATATAATCCTAGATGAAACCCTAAAATAAAAAGTGTACAATCCAATCCCCAAAAAATTCTCAAAATTACAAAATAAACAAAATTCAGGTCATAAACTCTAACATAAAGTAATATGCATAAATATAAACAGATCATTGGGTTCAATCAAAGGGGGAAAAAAAAAAAAAAAGATCACATGTGGACTTGATAAATTTCACTCAAAAAAAAAAAATATAGACTAATTGTCTATAATTACCTTGTTTTCAAAATCAACAGTTGAGGAGTCAGCCTTGAATATCGTTTCGAGAATTTTCTCAAAAGAAGGATTTAGTCTGTATTTCTTGTCAATCCAAAAGCCATTAACGGAAGAGAGTTGTGGTCCGTCGTCGGTTTTCAGAGATGTTAGTTGATGATCAGTGCATGCCTTTGCGTTGAGATCAGCCAAGGTTTTGGTGCCTAAGAGGGACAGCAACGTGTCCAAAGTAGGCCCAGCTTCGAGCCCATTAGCAACGATACTCAACAGAGTGTTGATTGACAGTGGAGAGAATACAAAATTACTGTGAAATTCATTCTCATTGAGAAGGAATTGCTTCATTATCTCCATACTCATCTCCATGGCGTTTATCACTTTCGAGCTTTTTTCTTTTCGATATGTCGGCCTGCTGGCCTCTATATATATATATATATATTAGAAAGTAACCTAATCCTATTAGGAAGTTCGACTTTTTTTTTTTTTCCTCGTTCACCTTTTTATTATCCGACGTTTCTATTTATTACCAATGGCCATGAGCGCGTTCCTTTTCAACCTCTATTTGAGTTATCAATTGGGAACGTTTTCTACGTTAAATATTTTTTTCTTTTCTTTTTTGTTTTTTTATAATTTTTTCCCCTTGTGGTTTTAGTAGACCTCTCCGGCCCCGGTTCTTCCCACCTTATCTTAGTGATTAATAGGGTTAGGAAACGTTAGGAAACGTATCTCTCTCTCTCTCTCTCTCTCTCTCTCTCCTGCTAGGGAAATTCGATTTGTCTTAGTTTTTAATTTTTTTATTCTTTTTTTTTTGTTTAGGATGAAATATAACACCGAAAGAGTACCTAGCTATGACATATATACATAAGGTTATTTTGATAGAATTTGCTTCAGTATTTAATTATTTATTTATTTTTTGTTTATGATGAAATATAACACCGAAAGAGTACCTAGCTATGACATATATATATATATATATATATGGTTATTTAATAGGAAAACACTGTTTTTGAAGTCTTACCTTAGTAAAATTAATCTTGAAATCATTTTCTTTTGATAAAATCATATGACGTTGAAAATATTAGTTGTGTCACATCTTTTGTAATAGAATAAAGTTGCATAGAATGAAGAAGGAAGAAACTGCGTTTGGTTATTGTACTATTTTTATTTAACTTTGTAGAAAATGTATGGCAAGTTTAATATGTAACAATATTTGTAGTAGGGATATGGAAGAAGGAAGCTTCTTTAGTTTTGTTTATCTCAAATTATGAATATGGTAATGAGTGTTATGATACTACAAAAAGTATGTATGAGACATATATTGTTCTAACTTGTTTTCTGATAGGGATTTGAATAAAAAATTGATTAATTACATGATAAACTATGAGTTATATATGTTCCTGTAAAGGTTTTACCTTCTACACGTACATATGTAGATAAAGAGTAATGCAATATAACAATTTCAATAATATGAAATAGCAATACAGACACTATGAATCCAATTCCAAAATCAGGCATGCATTTCAAAATACTCAAATTTCATTGATATAGGTATGGAATATCAATTACAAATTCGTAGGAGGCAAATCTAAAAGCAATGAAAACCGTAAAAGCTTCTTGATTATGAAATCTGAAAGCAAAGAAAAAACAGAACAAAAAGCATGTCAAACCTCCAACAAGCATCAGTTTATGAATAAAAAGAAACCGTAAAGGCAAGAAATTACATACAAAATAACTTTTAAACCAGATAACCAAAAGCCCTCATAATCGTAGAATAATAATTGAACAATTAAATTGTAGCAGTTCTTCCATATCAACTTAGTTCCTCAGTGCAACTACTAGCTAAAATGAATAGATAAAAACAAAAATAAAAATAGTTCTTCACTAGCACTAAACTATATTGCCAAAACAACACATAAATCCCATACCAAAAAAAATCACCCAAATCAGAAATAACTAATCTAACTTCTTCTCTTATTGTACAACTTTAAAAAGTAACGCTTGCAAGTTGAAAAATGCATAAAGGGTAGCTGCTGAAGGCTTGGGTTCAAGACGAGAAGGGGCTAGAGTGAGTTTGCAAACATCTATTTTGCTCAAACCAACCAAATCCATTTTGCCCTAAACACTAGGGACTGACTAGTAACTTTTATATTACTGTGTTGGGGAATTAATAATCAAAACATTGGGACTGAGCATGGGCATTCACAAGAGTAGGAGTTCACAAGCTTGAATTGATTAACTTGGTGCCTTGCTTCGCATGAGCCTCGCCCCAGCTAATGTTCTTGGCCTCGTGCTGAGAAAGTGTTGAAAATAAACCTATTTTAGGGACAACTTCAAAATCAAAATCCAAGACCATCAATTGAAGTTATCCCAAAAACTTGATCCAAATCCATCAACTTGGTCTAACTATTTGAAGCACTTATTGGCCCAAGTTCATCAAAACTCATAAAAGAGAAGTCCAATTAGAAAAATAACCTAAATTCTACAAAGTTTTACATATGAATCATGTGATTTGTGTTAGGTTAATTGTGTGGCTATTTTTATTTTTGTTTAATTAGACCACTTTGTGTGGTTGAAAATAGTTTTTGCTAACTATAAATACCTCTTCTTATTTGAGTTCCAAGTATCAAGCAAGTAGCTACGCTTCTACGAGTGAAGTAAAAAGAGATAGAAATATAGTTTCTAGTGAGTGAGTCAGCTTGAAGAGTGAAATTAAGAGTTTTTTTTTTATAATAATATTTCGTAAGATTGAGAGCATGGACAATTGGTTCCCAAGCTATCACTATTGCATATCAAATCGAAGAGCTTGACGAGATGAATATTATCACAAAAATCATCTCAATCAGAGTCCGAACGAGTCTGTACAAGTTGCTGGAAGTTTACTACTAAAAACTGAGTTAACTCACTAAGTTTGAGCCAAGCCACCAAGCCTGTTGACCAACCCATCATAGCCATTTGATCCAACACTTGACTGAGACGTTTGAGTCATTGACTAAGCTATTGACCAGCATTGAACAAGCTGTTGACTCAACTATTGACCAATGTTGACCTTTGACCAAGAAGGTTGACTTCAACTGTTTGCTTTAACTAAGTTGATACAACGGTCTATCTTAAGGTTTTTTGACATTCTGGATCATTTTATGTAGTCGAAATTTCTACAATTTCACTCTATTAAGAGCTATGGCTACTAGCAGTTTAGTATATCTTCAAGTTTCACCATTTCAAGGATAGTGATTGTGATAATTGGACTATCAAAATAAAAGTACTCATTAGAGTACAAGATATGAGGCAACATTATCCTCAACATAAAAGGATAGCTTAAAAAATTCAAGAAAGTTAGACAAAATAGCTCTCTTCCTCAACTAATAGGCCTTACATGACGACGAGTTTTAGAAAATATCAAGTACAATATCTACCAAGAAAGCATGGGAGAAGCTTCAAGTCTTTTACAAGGGATAAGATAAAGTTAAAAAGGTTTACCTTCAAACTCTAAGAAGAGAGTTTGATTCGCTACACATGATGGAGTCTAAGTTAGTTTCTGACTATTTTGATAGAGTTTTAACCATTTCCAATTAAATAAAAAGAACTGGTGTGAAAGTAGAATATGTTACGATCACAGAAAAAAAATTTAGATCGTTTAATCAAAAGTTTGAGAACATTATTATAATCATAGAAAAAACAAAAGATTTAGGAGCTATGATGATTGAATAACTATTAAGTTCCTTGTAAGCCCACAAAGAAAAGGAAAATAAGAAACAAAATTTCAAGGAACAACTTCTCAAGAAACAACTTACAGAGAAAAGAGATAGCCAATGTAACGATAGAAATCAACATAGTCGTGGGAGAGGACAAGGCCGAAGATAAGGAGATGGAAAAATTCGTGGTCATGGATGAGATTGGAATTCCAACAACTACAATAATTTTCATAATGACAATTTTGAAAGAGGAGAAAACTCTACAAGAGATCGTGATAGAGGTCGATCGAACTCGAGGCACGAGAAGTCTCAAGTTGAATGTTGCAATTGTCACAAATTTGGTCGTTATGCAATATGCTAGAGAATGTAGAGCACTTAATAATAGAAATGAAGAAAAAGTTAATTATTTTGAAGAGAATAGTATTGTGTTACTAGTGTATAATGATAACAATGAAGGTCAAGATAACACATAGTATCTTAACACTGGTGCTAGCAATCATATGTGTAGGCATCAATTAATTTTTGTGGAGCTTGATGAACTAATAAGTGGAAACGTTTCTACGATAATAAAAAATAGTGATAAAAAGAAGAGGTAAAATTCTTATCTACCTGAAAAATAGGGGACATTAATTCATTTCAAATTTTTATTATGCACCCACTATAAAAACACACATTTTGAGTTTGATGCAACTCTTAGAGAAAAGCTGTGATATTCATTTGAAGGATTATAGTCTTTCTATAAGAGATAACAATATGAACGTAATTGCTAAGGTGACTACGTCAAGAAATAAAAGTTCTTGTTGAATATTCAAAATGATCTGGCAAAATCTCAAAGCATATTACAAGAATTCATCATGGCTATAACATTTGAGATTCGGGCTTCTAAACTTTAGATGATTATAGCTACTATCCAAGAAAGAGATGGTGAGATATTTTCTAGACATCAATCACCCTGATTAGCTTTGTGAAGGATGCTTACTTAGGGAGTAATTCAAGAAAAACTTTCCAAAAGAGTCCAATTCAAGAGCTCCAAAGCCGTTTAAAGTCATACACATTGATGTTTGCGGTCTGATCAAGCTAAGTTCTTTTCATAAATGTAACCATTTCCTATTCTTTATTGACTATTTCTTAAGAAAAACTTAGGTATATTTCTTGAAATAGAAATCAACATATTTTCAGGCTGTAAAGAAGATCAAAGCAGCGGTTGAAAAAGAAAGTGATCTTTGAATCAAAGTCATGAGATCTGATAGAGGAGGAAAATTTACTTCTAAAGAGTTCCAAGAATTCTCTAAAATAAATAGAATTTAACAGATCTTGATTGTACTAAGATCCCCCTAACAGAATGGTATCATAGAAAGGAAGAACCAGACTATCCTCAACATAGCTTAAAGTATGCTAAAAAGTAAGAGATTGCCAAAGCATTCTAGATAGAACTTGTTGCACGTGCGGCCTATTTATCAAATCGTTCTCCAACAAGAAGTGTAGGGAAAAATACCACAAAAAGCTTGGAGTGAAAGGGAGCCTAGGATCTCCTACTTAAGAGTCTTTAGAAGCATATGCGATATACATATGCCATATAACAAAGCTTGATGATAGAAACAAAAAGTTCATTTTCATCAGCTATGACACCAACACTAAAAGTTATAAGATATACAATTCCAATTATAGAAATGTAACACCACTAGATCTCACCTAAAAATGCTAGCTTGAAGGTACTTTTGAGCTCATATACCATCACTTAAATACCCATGATCTTCCTAGAATATACCCAATGTAGGATTTGTGGCGTTACAATTTCTCCCAATTAAGGGCCAACGTCCTCGCTAGAGGGTCCACATTCAATAACCCATATATAATCCCTGTAGGCAGGGTCTATATTCACCACGATTCCAACCATGGTAGTCTTCCAAGGCCCACACAAGTATAGATTGGATCAGCTCTGATACCAAATATAACATCACTAGGTCTGACCCAAAATTGCTAGCTTGAAGGTACTTTTGGATTTATAGACCATCACTTACATATCCATAATCTCCCCATAACATATCTGATGTGGAACTTGGGGCATTACAATCTTCTCCCATTAAGGGTCTAGTGAGGACTTGGGGTATTACAAAAAAAAGTAATCATCAATCCAAATGTAATATTCGATGAAGAAGGTGAATAGGACTTTAGTTCTCAAACAAATGATTACAATTTCTTTCCATAATTTGAAGATGAAAAAATACTGACAGAGTAAGTAAGAGAAGTTCATAAAGAGGCTACTACTCCACTTACTTTGCCAACATCATCCACTCATGAAGATTTACCACCATATTTCTTAACTAAAAGGCATGAAGAACATATAAGAGATCTTGAAAATCTATATGAAGTGATCGATAGACTAAAAATTATCACTTTATTTTGCCTTTTTGTAGATTGTGAGCTGATGAACTTCCAAGAACTTGAGTAAGATGAGAAATGGAGAAAAACAATAGATGAAGATGATAAGAATATAGAGAAGAATGACACTTAGGCATTATCCACTATTCCCAAAGGTCATAAAGCTTTCAATGTAAATGAGTATACAAGGTGAACAAGAATGCAAATGGAGAGGTAGAAAGATACAAAGTAAGACTTGTAGTAAAAGACTATAGTCAAAGAACTGGAATTGACTATGACGAAGTATTCGCTCCTGTTACACGATTAGAAACTATAAGGCTAATCATTTCTCTTACTGCTCAGAACAAATGGAAGATCCATCAAATGGATATGAAGTCTGCATTTCTGTACGGAGTTCTTAAAAGAGAAGTCTATATCGAACAACTATTGGGTTATAAGATGAAAGAGTATGAAGATAAGATGTTAAAGTTGAAGAAGGCTCTTTATGGTCTAAAGCAAGCACCAAGAGTATAAAACAACCAAATTGACAAATATTTTCAAGAGCATGGCTTCACTAAGTGTCCTTATGAACATGCTCTCTATGTTAAAACCAAAGATGGAGACATACTGATTATATACTTGTACGTAGATGATTTGATATTTACTAGAAGTAGTTCAAGGATGTTCGATAAATTCAAGAGAGTGATGACACATGAGTTTGAAATGACAGATATCAAACTTATGGCGTATTACCTTAGTATAAAAGTCAAACAGAAGGAAGAAGGTATCTTCATCTCTCAAAAAGCTATACGAAGGAGATCTTGAAGAAGTTCAATATGGATGATTGCAAGCCAAAGCATACCGGTGAAGTATAGAATAAAATTATTTAAAGATAGTGAAGCAGAAAAGGAGGATTTAACACTTTTCAAGAGCCTTGTTGGATGCTTGTGGTATTTGATATGTAGAAGGCCCGATATTCTCTATGCAACTCGATCAGTGAGTCACTACATAGAAACTACAACAACCACTCATTTCAAGGCTGGAAAGAGAATTCTCCATCATCTCAAAGATACAATCAATCTTGGCTTATTCTATTCAATTTCCAATGATTACAAACTCATTAGATACAGTGATAGTGATTGGACCGAAGATACCGATGATCAAAAAAGCATAACTGATTTTGTATTTTTCATATGATAAACCACCTTCACCTGGGTATCTAAGAGACAATCAATTATCACGCTCTCAACATGTGAAGCTGAGTATGTAGTTGCTACATCGTGTGTTAGTCATGCAATCTGGTTAAGAAAGTTGTTGAAAGAGTAAAAGATACCTCAAAAGGAACCAATAGAAATTTGCATTGACAACAAGTCAACAATAGTTTTAGCTAAAAATACAGTCTTTCATCACCGTAAGAGAATGTGTTGCAAGAAATAAATATGATTGGAGTATATTTGGTTTCATGATGATCAGATTCCTGACATTTTTACCAAGCCACTTAAGTTTGACTTCTTCGTAAGGTTAAGAAATTTTCTTGGTGTTATAAAATAAGTTTAAGGGGAGGTGTTAAAAATAAATTTATTTTAGGCCCAACGTCAAAATCAAAGTCCAAGAGCATCAATTGAAGTTTAGCCCAAAACTTGATTGAAGTCCATCAACTTGGAATCTAGCTATTTGAAGCACCCATTGGCCCGAGTTCACCAAAACCCATAAAAGAGAAGTCCAATTTGAAAAATAACCCAAGTCCTAGAAATTTCTACTTATAAATCATGTGATTTTGTTGGGTTAAGTGTATAGTATTTGTAATTTTTGTATTCGTTTAATTAGACCACTTTGTGTGGTTGAAAATGATTTGCGCTAACTATAAATACTCCTCCTCATTTAAATTCTAAGTATCAAATAAGAAACAAAGCTTCTAAAAATGAAGTGAAAAGAGAAAAAAAAAACATAATTTCTAGTTAGTGAGTGAGCTTGAAGAGTGAAATTGAGAGTTTTCTCTTGTAATAATATTTGAGTAATTAATAAAACTTGTTTTATTTCCAACAGAAAAGTCGTATATAAACTCACTTGAGATTTGGGTTACTGATATGGTAGAAACTTTTGCAGATTGTTAGATATAGGTCTTCTGGGTTTCAAATATGGTAGAAACGATATGGTAGAAACTTTTGCAGATTGTTAGATATAGGTCTTCTGGGTTTCAAATATGGTAGAAACTTCTGCAGATTCTTACATATGGGTCTTTTTTGAGTTGTAGATGGTTGAATGATTTTTGGTTCCCTCTGTTTTTGGATCTAAAAATTTTTGCTCCTCAAATTTTGCTTTTGCTACTAGAAAAAAAAATTAGGAATTGAAATCTGATTTAATAAAGTAAACATGTGATTGAATAAAGTTAATGTGATTCAGTAAATCTATTTACTTGGAGTTACATTTTAATTCTAAAATTATACATTTTAAATGTATACAATGTTATGACTTATGCTATTAAAAAAAATGGTATCGAAAAAAAATGGAAAATTTTTCTTTAAGAATGCTATACTCATATGCCATAAAAAAAATCATATTTATTACAGTGCATCTTTCCTACCAAATAGTTGAGTTTTCATCTCCCTCCACCTTTTTTCTTCCTTCCATCCAACCATCCTCCCAGATAATCAGACATAACATTTATTAGTAAGTAGCAAAAAGTCTCTTAATATGTATGTTACTTGTTGGAATGCATATCATGTATTTTTTTTTTTTATTTAAACTATTTGTTATAGATGTTTTACTTATGTATGATTTATTTATTTTTAGCAAATATGTATGTGTCAATTATGACATCGGAAAAGATAGCTAACTTAATGGAGAGAATTATTTTTCCAAGAAATGTATAGATAAAAGGGAGAGAGGAGAGATTAAGAGTGAGCGTTACAGACGGAGAGATAGAGAGAAAGAGAGAGATCTGAAATATAAATAAACAAGAGAAATAAGAAGAAGGTTTAGACTCTTAAATTTTGTGTTTGAGCTTTTATTTGTAGAGTCGGCAAAAAATATCATCGTGGTTTAAACAAAATGATTATAATTTTTTTTTTTCATAACAAATTTTAACCACATTACTTTTGTTTACACATCTAAAGTGACAATAGGTTTTATTACTTAAAACTGTGTTAACGTATTTAACAGATATTTTTTAATCATTTAATAAATATTTCATGTCACTACAAGAAAACAGATTTTCACCGACAGATTATGTAAAACCTGTCGGTAAAAGTTGTCCAAAAAATCTAATTATAAGTACTCTATACCGACGTGCCCGTGTCGGTATCTTTGTTATTTACCGACGGATAATTTATTTCTGTCGGTAAAAGGATATTGAAAAAAATGCGCATCATCTTACTGTAAAAAGAATTACTATTTGGCACCTATTATTTTTTTAGCCAAAATTAAAGAATTTTTAAGGTACCTTTGCCGAGGAAGAGTCTTTATTCCGTTGGGGAAAGTAAATAAAACCATTAATAAAAAATTTTTACTACAAAACCCTATTCCCCTCTTTCCTTTAGTCTCAATTCAGCCGCAATCCCTTTTTTTCCCTTTCTCTCATCACTCACAGCCCCTCTCTCTCTCTCGCCGCCCCTTTCTCTCTCTTCTGCTACTCTTCCCTTACCGTCACTCCTTCCTTACCACCTCTCCCTCTTCCGTCGCCCTCTCTTTTGCTCTCAGTTTCTCTATCTTTTGCTTGGTTTCAGTTTGTTTTGCTTGGTCTTTTGGGCTCGTGGTCTCGTTTTCTCAGTGATCTTGTGGTTTGAAAGGTAAGTGTTTCTGAAACTGATTTTGTGTATTTATTTTTTTTTTAATTTTATGAATTGTGATAATTTTGTGATATTCTTGTGTGATATATGTCTTAGATCTGATTTCTGATATGGTTATCAATCAGGTGATATTCTTATATTATCTTATTGTGATACTTTTAGTTTTTGTTGGTTAATGATGATACGAAAATTTCCTCTATTATGAAAACTGCTTGATGGATGTCGTCGTGTGGTTCATCAGTATACCGCTAGCAAATTTTTCTACTACAATCCATAATAATTTACATGTCGTCGTGTGTATTATTTTTCCATGTTTATTTAATTTGTAATGGCAACCCAAGCTTAGAAAAAAAAAACCCATAGAGTGCATTTGCAAGAAGGGGGAAGTTATTTTTGTGCCCAATGGATCAACTTTTTTTTTGACAGAATTAGTGACAAATGACCCTATTGTTACAAAATGAATAAGTTGGATTATTAAAATAATAATAATAATAATAATAAAAGAGAATAAGTTGATAGTTAAACGCTACAAAAAAAAAACTTAAGAGTGATAAATCAAGGAGGAAAGACTATAGGACTCATAACTTTTTTAAAATTTCATTTTTCATTGTAATTGTTAACTATTATGAATACTCATACTTGTTTAAAAATTTTTTTAAGATACATTCATGGGGATTTGAATCTCAAAGCACACACTTACCTACCCAACTATATGAGCTAGCCTCAAGTACCATACTTGCATAACAAAATAAGTTAGTAATAACTGAAAAAGAGTTTCTGTGGTATTTTGATTCTAATAGTTACAAAACATGACAAGGATGAGTTAAAGATTACTATCTTACATATGAATAGAATTGTAGTTTTTTCATGATATGAAGTGATTTAGACCGAAACAAGATTTACCTTTGTCATGTTTTCTTTTATGTTGCAAGAGAAATATGTTAAATGTATTATTTTTCCATGTCGATCGTTTGCTTTTCTTTCTTTGTTTTTTTCTTTCTTGTGTCCTTTTTCAAAGCTTTCTAAGGCTTTTTTTTCCATTATGTACCTTATTAAAAACAAAACGAATAGATATAATATTTATGTTGTCTAAAGTTTTACTTTACTCTTTTACGCATGAGATCACTAAACAGGGGAAATTTTCTTCAAAATTGAAGTAGGTTTTTCAATAAAGATCAAGTGAACTCTAACTTATATTTTATAACACCACAAGTAAACTATGTGTTGTACATCATTTAACTATCTAACTAAAAATAGCAAAGCAGATGAATACAAAGATGGAAAATTGGTGACTGTACAATGAATTTTATATAGTCATTTAAAGATTAGATATATAAATATATATTGACATTAATGGTATCTGAAAAGTGGGGAATTTATATCAATAATTAATGAATAGACTATTGTTATTTTATGAATCAATAGATTAAGTTTGTAATTTTTAGGTTGCAAAAAAAATGTAATTTTTCTCTTTTGACGGAACAAAATTTGGTTAATTCTCATAATCAATAGTTTTAGTTTGTTTTTCTTAAATGAATATAATAGTAAATGAATTTATGTAAAATACATGTATCATGACTATGTTATGAAATTATACCCATGATATAATAGTTGCTGTTGAAACTTATATATTAGAGGGATACAATATTTTTGGTTCATTTTCATTACTCTCCAAATCTTATGGTTGAAACTTGACGTTACATTTATATTCTTGTGGAGTTGGGAAGTGTTACCTAATGTTGGGACCTTTGGATCTTATTTGCCAAATACTGTATATTGGTTCTTGAAATAATGTCTTTTTATGCTACCCTAAACTTTGAATTACAGTATATTGAAGTTTGAATTCATTTCAGGTCAGGCCTAAATATATTTGATTCGATTTACCATCTTAAGTAGCCTATTTAGTTTTTAGATATGTCCATTTTCACAATAGTGTCTCTTCGTTGAGCATATTAGACCCTTAATTGAGAAAATATTTATGTATCACACGAAAAAGGAAAAATAATCATGATATATGTCCAATGTGGGATTTCGGGTTTAGATATATGAGTTATGCTTTCTATTTTTACTCACTAGTATCTATTGATTGTTTTGCATTTTGGATATTATACTTACTTTTATGTTTGCTTGGTTGATTTTGTTTTCTAGTTTTTATAGTTATCTAAATATTTTAGTTTTATATCTAATTTGTATTATAATATAGGTGATTTTATTGTGGAAATGTGCACACACTTGGCACCAAGTATTGTGTGTGCACATATATGCACACATTTGGTATTAAGTGCCAAGTATGTACACTTAATGGGCACACTTAGTGTGCATACCTCTTGGTACTCGGTACCATGTGTGCAGCTTGTTAACCATAATTTTTGGAACATATGTTCATCATTTTAGTGCACCAAAATATGTAATAAAATATTGAATACCAAAAAAAGAGGGGGGAACTTGTACCGTATTTCGGAGGATCCTTAGTGGTTAGGATCCCCTAAAAGTGATACAAGTTCCCCCCCTTTTTTTTGGCAATTAAAATTTTATCCCTTAAAAATTTTAGATTTCATAATATATATAATAATTTTTAATATTATATTAAAATCATAGTAAATAAAAATTGTGTATTAAATAAAAAATAATCATATGACACCTAAAATGATAAAACACCCCTATAAGACATAAAACATGCAAAATTTCCCAAAATAACCCTAGAGTACATGAGATATCAATAAAAGATATAGATTTTCCGAAATAACCCTATGACACTCAATATATCTCTAGAAGATCCGAATTTACGAAAAGGCCCCTAGAAGGGTTAGAGGTCCCAAAATATCCTTAGAGCACCCGAGATAGCGGTAGTAGATGTAGAATTCCCAAAAAATCCCCAAGATACCCAATACACGTTCCCTTTTTTGTTGGCACTTAAAATATTATCACTTAAAATTGTAGAAAAATAAAATTGAGTCATTAATAATAAATAATAATATAAAACATAAAATGACAAAAATATCGTAGTGAGACATAAATATATAGAATTCCAAATACCCCTAAACGACCTAATGCACCCGTAAACGACCCCAAGATTACTAAACTACCCCTACGAGTCCCAATACACTCTTAGAAGACTCGAAATTATAGAAACAACCATAGAAGAGTTAGAATCCCCAAAATACTCCTAGGAGTCCCGTTAGACCCCTAGGAGACCCGAATTTACAAAAATACCCCCAGAAGAGTTTGAATTCCCAAAATATCACTAGGAGGCCTGGTACACCCCTAGAAGTCCCGAAATTATGAAAATGCCAATAGAAGAGAATAATCGATCTACAGTTATTCTGTTGGTTGATGATTTCTTTTCAAATATGTATGTTTATCAACTATCTTTAATATATACATGATTTATTTTATGCACGAAAGAAATTACCTTAGACCCATTCAAGAGTCGATGAGAGATTATGCATCTCGATATCGAGTTCTGAATTATCTCGTTTGGACAACTTGGGATTACACGTTATGTGTTGTCGTTTACTTACAAACATTGTTCTCTGGTCGAGTTCTGGTGGTATCTCCTTGTGTTCTCCAAGTGTGTACATATATGTAGCATACTTAGGAGAACTATGTGGAGTTGCTGCTGGAATTTCGGGATGAACGGAACAATGTTTGAGTGAATAATGGACCACATAATAAAGTAATCTTGAATGGGATAGGGCCTTACCTTTTAGTAGTGGAGTGATAAGATGGATTTAGGACACATGCACATGGAAGCACTTACATATTAGCTATATATATGCCTATATGTCATTGTATGTACTTTTACCGATAATTGTTCTTTGCTATATGTGGACAATATAAGATGGACATCGACAAGATTGGATGAGCATAAGGAATCAATTGTCAGCTCAGTTTAGAAGTGGTGCTAAGGCTTTTGCTGAGAGATCAAAAGCATTTGTCAACGACCAAGGTAAAGTGAGATGTCTGTGTAGAATATGTTTGAATGAGAAATTCCAAGACCCAGATACAGTGGAACAATATATAGTTGAGAAGGGCATCGAACAGTCCTATACTATATGGTCATATCATGGAGAATCATTTCCAGCAGTAACTGCGGAAAGCGAAGACGAAGGGGATAAGATGCATGATCTCATAGTTGATATTGCTGCAGTAAGTGGACCAAGTAATGAAGTTGATCCAAACTTGGATGACATCCCGACAGATGGCAATCAAGACTCAGACAAGCTTAGCAAGTTATTTGAGGAGATGGAGAAAGAGTTGTATCCTGGGTGCACAAAGTTCTCGTCACTTAACTTTTTAGTTAAGTTGATACATTTGAAAGTCCTCAACAAGTGGAGCAATAAATCATTTAATTCGTTACTCAAATTTTTGCTTGAAGCATTTCCAGATAGGACTAATTTACCTGGATCACACTATGAGTCTAAGGCAAAGTTACGTGATATCGGTTTTTAATACGAATCAATTCATGTATGCAAGTACAATTGTGCTATATTTTGGAATGAGAACTCATAGTTAAACAGTTATCCGGTATGTGGTGAAAGCCGTTGGAAAGTAGAGAAAAAAGTACCGAAGAAAGTGATGAGGTATTTTCCTATTACACTCTGATTGAAGCGGTTGTATAGTTCTCGGCATATTGCAAAGGACATGAGATGGCATGATTCAGGAAAGCCAAAAGAAGATGGTATTTTGAGACACCTTGTAGATGGTATTATCTGGAAGGAGTTTGATAAAAAATATCCTTCATTTGTAGCTGATCCATGAAATGTCCGATTAGGGTTGGCAACAGATGGGTTTAACCCATTTGGGAATATGAGCACTGCTTATAGGATGTGGCTAGTTATATTTGTTCCGTATAACCTGCCACCCTGGAAGTGCATAAAAGCGGACTCAATGATGTTGTCTCTCCTTATCCCTGGTCCTACTGCCCCTAGGAAGGACATGGACATCTTCTTGAGGCATTTGGTTGATGAGTTGAAGGAATTGTGGTTGAATGGTATTGAAACGAGGGATGCAGTAAGTGGTAACATGTTTTGTATGCGGGCTGCAGTAATGTGGTCCATCAATGATTATCCAACATATGCCTTAATGTCAGGTTAGAGCACAAAAGGGTATAAAGCTTGCCCAACTTGTAATGAAGAAACTCCATCTGTGGGGATCCGAAGTAAGGTAGCATATATTGGGCACAGACGCTTTCTTCTGATGGTTGATAAAATAAGGAGGAGTAGACAATATGATGGTCAATATGACTTAAGGCCGCCACCTAACAAGTACTCCGGAGATGATATTTTGAGACAGTTAGAGCACTTACAGTTTAGGTTGCCTGGAAAACACAAAGACTATGGCGGAGTGAAGAGGAAATATACTGCAGTCGAGTTAAATTGGTGAAAAAAAGCATTTTTTTCGACCTTGACTATTGGCAGCACTTGTTATTGAGACATAATTTAGATGTCATACCCATTGAGAAAAATGTGTGTGACAGTGTCTTGGGAACTGTCTTGAGCCTCGAGAGGAAATCAAAAGATACAGATAAGGCTAGACTTGATCTTGCAGATATGAATATTCGCAAAGAGTTACATTTATATAAAATGGGAAACAAGTGGAAGAAGCCACATGCTTCTTACACTTTAAGACCTGGGGGAGCGAAAGAAGTTCTGTCAATATATCAAGTCAGTCCAATTTCCTGATGGGTTTGCTTCCAACTTAACAAAAAATGTGAGTGAAACAGAAGATAAAATATCTGGTTTAAAATCACATGACTGTCATGTCTTATTCCAACGTCTTCTACTTACTGGAATTAGACTGTATTTGAAAAAGGAAATCCGAGAGACTATCACTGAGTTGTGTTTTTTTTCCAAAAGATTTGTGCACGCACATTGAATGTGGCCGATTAAGAAAAGTTACAAAAGGATGTTGTAACCATATTAGATAAGTTGGAAAGAATATTTCCACCCATCTTCTTTGATATAATGATTCACTTGATTCTCTATTTACCAGAAGAGGCAATTGAGCGGGCCATTGGAGTTTATAAACAGTATATTCGAAAATCGGGTACATCCAGAAGGGTCTATTGCTGAAGCGTATGTCATTATAAAGGCGCTTACATTTTGCTCTATGTATTTGTGGGGTGTCAAAACTCGATTTAATCGACCCAAAGGTAATGAAATTGCTGTTAATGCTCGACCAAACTACATATTGTCAGTCTTTAAGTTTTTTGGTCACCCACTGGGCAAAAAAGACATTATTATTCTTAATCCTTCTGATCGGCTTAAAGCTGAGTGGTACGTAATGAATAACTACCTGGAAGTACAAAAATATCTTGAGTAAGTATTTTATACCCTTCTATGCTTTTTGTTCAATGTTATTAGAACTTCCCTAATGTATGACACTACATACATGTAGTGAGCATATGAGAGAGTTAGAGACTAAAGGTGGTGCGAACCTAGAATGACAATAAGAAGTTGAGTTTCTTGCATGGTTTAAATCCGAAGGAAGTTTCTCTTGTATAATTTCCTAAATTTCACTAATCTTTGCATCAAATTATATGTTATCTAATGATTTTCTGATATTAGATAAATCAGTTATGAACATTAAGTTCAGATGAGCTCAATAATGAATTGTATGCATTGGCTAGTAGATCCAAGTTCTCAAATTCCTCCTACCCTAGTTATGTGGTGAATGGGGTAAAGTTTCTAGTTGATAAGCATGACAGTAAATGCAACTCCGAGAATTGTGGTGTCCATGTTCCTGAATCTGATAGGAACTACTTCTACGGTATACTAGAACAAGTTCTAGAGTTGTCATATATTAAAGAGTGCAGCGTGGTATTGTTTAGATGCAGGTGGTTCAACACTGATCTGAGAAAAAAATGGATTCAGCTAGATGAACAATTCACAAGTATATTCACAGGTGCTTATCAGTACAAAGATGACCCATTTATACTTACATCACAAGCAGAGCTGATTTATTACACCAATGATGATAAGAGTGGGCCACTATGGAAACTTGTTAACAAGTATACGCCTCGAAACATATGGGACTTTCTAGATGCGGTAGATGTTTCTGATATTGCATCAACAAGCTCCGATGTTCCTCTTTTGCAAGAAGCTAATTTTTTGTCATTCCAATTGTGGGTTGAGCTTCCAGAAATGGAAAATGTTCGATTTCATCAGGAAGATGTTGAATCAAATGAAGTTGACAATATTGATGACCTTATCTTTCAAGCTCGTGTTGTGACCCCTAATGATTTTTTAGTTGATAATGATGAGTTCGAAGACGATACTTTAGAGGAATACAATGATGAAGAAGTTGAACTTGATGACGATAGTGATACAATATCTGAAGAAGAGAATGAAATATCTGATAATGTAACATAATTTTATATTCTAGTGTGTGTAGAGTTTTGAAAATTTTGTGTTTATTATTTTTTATATTGCTGTGTAACGTTTCTAAACTATGATAATATTTTTTTTGCAGGATGTCTAGCCACGAGAGTGCTCCCCTAGCAACTAGTACCACCTTTGGTTCCAGCTTTGGAGATGATAGACATGATCCCAAAGGAAAGAGGGTTAGAGAAGAGACGAGAGGTTATTCGGTCGAAAAGGAACTTAGGAGGCTTAAGACTGACCGATTGAAGGTCGAGTTTTGTGAAAAGATAGGGAAGCCTATCTTGGATCATGGCAAGATGTTCTTGAACATTCTTGCTAAGACAATTAGAAACACTATCCCAGCTTCCACTCCAACATGGAAGGATGTGAAGAAAGAAGACATTAAGCTCATCTTAAACTAGATGGAGATAAGTGAGTTTCCTAAAAGATTATTTTAAGCTATTTTAATAAAAGCCTTTATTAATAATTGTCCATTTTACTTTCACAGATAAAGTTTGATTATCCTCAGTCCGATGCACTCTTCATGGACTCTATTAAGCAGTCATGATGGCATATTTACAGGATTGGCACAACATGATGCAGAATCATTTTATGAAAAAAGGGGGTAAGAGGGATATAGCTTTTATTAAGGTCAATCCGTACAAGAACGTTCCCTTCCATCAGTGGAATATTTTGTGCGATCATTTCAGTTCTCAAGAGTTTGAGGTAATTAATACGCATTTATAAAAAAATTAATTATTAAGAATAAATTATAATCAATGGTGAAATTAACAACTTGTATATTTTTGCAGAAAGTCTCAACACAGAACTCGGAAAATCAGTCTAAGCAATTGTATCCACCTGTACAGGGGTCGTCTAGCATGATTAGTCAGATGAAAGTAAAGGTTAGAAAGTCAAACATTTTCTTTAATTAGTACAAAATACACTATAACCAAATAATCTACCGTTTTTTTCCTACTTTTCATAGGGCAACCTAGAGACCGGAGAGGTTATGAGCCCTATCGACTACTTCGAGAGCCGCCATCTCAAGGCATCTAGTTGGCGGAACTAGTACACCTAGGAGAAACATATAAGAATTCATTCTGTTTATTTAAAATATTTAATTTGCGTATATAAATTATAATTACTTTAATTTTTATTTTATTTTGTAGGCAGAGATGGTTACGTCTAAGACGGAAGTGCTCACTCAAACTCAGTCTCGTGCTCAGTCTGAGCTTGGGGATAGTGTCTCGTCTGCTGAGTCTGTGGTGAGGCCAGAACAGGTCGATGAATTTCAGATCCTGTCCAAGGCTTTAGGAACTAGATCTAGGTGGCAGAAAGAGTTAGGAGCACTCCCTCGACTGAAAAGTATAGGAGGACAGAGGGCTGTCAGCATGGGATAAGTCGCTGAGACCATCGCCACCTTGAAGCAGTAGCTAGCTGAGAAGGATGTGGAGCACACACAGCAAATCGATGAGACTCAGCGACAAATGGCTCGAGAAGACTCGGCAACAACTCAACGAGCAAAATCGGATGCTTCAAACATTGATTACAAAGCTCGACATCGAGATGCTACCGCCTTCGTCTCCAAAATTGTAGACGTTTTTATAATATGTTCTAATTTTAGATACAATTTGTATATTTTTCTTATTTAATAAAATTTGTGTTAATATATCTTCTTCCCAATTTTAATATATTAGTTAACCAAATTAATTATTCATTATTAATTATTATTAATTAATAAATAATTATAGCAATCAATTAAATAAACTTTTTTTAACAAATTAATGAAATTTTTGTTGACGCAGAATTACGTCGGTAAAAAATTATTTATATTCTACAAAAATACATTCATCGACAGGTTTTGTCATCAATAAAGGTATTTTTATTTTTAAAAATATTTTTTAGATATTTTCACCGACATATTTTGTCATCGGAAAATTTATTGTTCGTTTTTAAATTATTTCTTTAATAACTTTTACCGACGCATAAATGCGTCGGTAATTATTTAACTTTCACCGACTTATTTATTTGTCAGTGAAAGTCAAGTAGATTTCGAATTAGGTCATATTTTCGCTGACAGAAAACTTTCGCCGACGTAAACTGTACATCGATAAAACTTACTAATGCGTCGGTGAAGGTTACTTTTACCGACGAAATTAAATTTCTATCAGAAAGTGGCATTTAGCTACGGTCTTACACTGACAATAATTGCCGATGAGAAATTGCATCGGTAATTATCAAATACCTTTCGGCGACGTTTTTTTGCTACTTTTTCCGACGAAAAAATGCGTCAGCGAAAGTCATATTTCTTGTAGTATGTGTTCTAGAAAATATAATAACTAAAAAGTATACATTAAGTCGACAACAAGAGTGGTCGCTTTGAAGGGTTCAGATTCTCACTCCTACAAAAAACTTAAATCGACGACATTACGATTGTATGAATAATGCTATGATGCCCAATATTACATGATATGCCGGTTTATTACTAGTTAATTATAATTATAATTCGAGTAATACCTATATAAAACTCAATTTATTAATTACAATTATCTAGTAACAGATTGACACGTCATTGTGGTATTAGGCACTACCATAATATTGCTCTTTTTTTATCTCAAACTTTGTAATTAATTGTATATCAGACCGTTAGAGCATACTTTACGTAAGGTTGAAAAAGTTACTACATATATTTTAATAATGTTAAGCTTTACTTAGGACGCATATATTTTGAGATTTTAATTCAGTTTATACTTGTATTGGATAGATATCTATGTTTGAAGTAGTAAAACACGTACAAATTAATTTATGTTAAATATATTGTACAAGTTTATTTCCGCTAATTTGTGTTGAAAATATGAGCTAATTGG
>JXTB01000102.1:237684-300664 GCA_002914805.1 Parasponia andersonii | reverse complement strand
TATATAGCGTATAAAAACTACTCGATAGTTATTTCTTCTTACGTATTAGATAACTTTGTGTATGTTATCTTCTTGGAACTTTTTCTTTAAATTTCTTTAGAATCTTTCATCTTCCAAGAGTCACATCAATATTGGTCTTATGTTGGTGAGCTCTGTTATGATAAACGATGTGTCGAACTTTGAGGTCCAAGGGTTGTAGAGTTTGGCCATGGTGGGTTTATCGTTGGTAAGAATTATCTAAGAGAGATTGGTACAAGGGACAGTCTGCAAAGCATGAAATTTTGCTGGAAAGGACTAGAATTTGCCCATTGGAAGAAGAATATTGAGAGAAAAATAGTCTTATATTTGCCAGTTAATGTGCGAGAAATACGTAACTAATTAAGCTTAGACATTAACTAATGGAATAAAGTTTAGACTGGTTTGTGACTTTGTATATATATAGTCACATAGTGGAGTGGAACATTTGAATAGAAGACTCTTTCCTTGTCTTCATTTTAATTCTAACTGAATAGAAGATCCAGTCCGTTAGTCATATAGTTTTTCTTTAATACAATATATGAATATAACATTTGACCCATTTCTTGAAATTTTCTGGAACATTAAGTTCTAGATTATGAAGTTCCTCTAATAATAAAATGTTTTAATTTCATTTTAATACTGTTGCAAATTTTATTTTTAGTATGATCGTTTAGAGATTTGATTTCATTTTATGTACTAATGCAGAGATCAAAAGTCCAAAAGGGAGGATAAAGTGAGTTATTATTATTTTTCTTTTAATTTGAAGGTTCCTTTTCGTTTTAATAAATTTGTTACAAAATTACGTACGATATAATATTAATCGAATTCTTTTGTTAGGGACGTGGTATATTCACCTGGAAAGATAAAGGCATACTGCCCGATGTCGAAGACCAAGAACACTCGAGTAAGAATACTTTCTTATAGTTATACGAAGAGATTTTATGATTTTGATTCTTTGTGTTTTTTCTTTTTTTGATAAATTTCTCTAAAAACATATATATGTATATATATATTTACATTTATATATATTCAAAGACTGCTGCTGGGCAATGGCTACCCTCAGTGCCATTGAGGCTCACCACAAAAAGGCTACAAATCAAGACATTAAACTTTCAACCCAAGAGCTCATCGATTTCTGCCCAAGACAAGAAAATGGAAAAGGACATCCTCGTAAGGTACTGGAATACATTATAGAGAGTGGTGTAACTTATGCTGATGAGTATCCTTTCGTAGGGCTTCGAGATACTCCTACACATAAGCCTAATGTAAGTATCAATCTTTAGATCACAGAATAAGACTAACATATTATTAATTTTTAGTATTATACGGTCTTCTTTTTTCTTTTTTTTTTCTTTTTTTGTTTCAGAATCTCATCCTTAATAATATGTACATATTATTTTGTATAGTGGACGAGAAAGTATAACACTGCTGATCACTATGGATGTGTTAGCTCAATTAAAGAAATGAAGAGGGTCATAAAGGACGTGGGACCAATAGTCGCTTCTGTTAGAGGCAAACTATTTGGAGACCTTCAAGGCTTGGTAAGGTTCTTAATTAAGTGTACGTTTTATTTATTTTTTATGATTAGAAAATTACCATTAATACTTTTCCTAATATAACTTTTTTGCACAGGAAATTTATGGATTGGGATTAGATGAATTTAATATAACGGGGAAAAAGGAGTTCCATGCTGTGTTGCTAATTGGGTATGGCTACGACAAAGAAAATGACCAGTACTACTGGATTGTACAGAATAGCTGGGGGAAGAATTGGGGTGAGAATGGGTATGGCAGAGTTACCCAGAACACATATATCGTTAAAACAAGGGGTTGGTACCCAGTTCTGAATGTTTGAACATCTTAGTTTTGGTTTAATTTAGACAGCTTATATACCTAGAAAAGACATTGATATCAGAATATAGAATCTTAGGCAAGTATAGTTTGAACACTTTTTTGATGTTTTAAACTCCTTAAGTCAACTGTACATGAATCATACCTCGGGGTAGAGTTTAATTACATAATTATTGTTCGACCAATTGCTGGGTAGCTTTGTAAGACACTTGATATTTAATTGATTTAATCATGTGAATCATAAAAACTGATTCCGGTGTGATGATGAATATTTTTGTGGAACAAAAATTGTGACCAATTTTGAAATTGGGTCTAATTTGAATCTCTAGTTTACTTTGTTTCCTTTCCGAAACCTTTTTTTTTTTTTTTTTTTGAGGGAAACATATGAACGCTAATTTGTGACCAATTTTTAAATTGGGTCTATTTGAATATTTGGTTTACTTTATTTCCTTTTTGATGTTAATTTAATCATGAGGGGAAAACTTCGAAGGACATTTGAAATAGATGGGTGAAGTCATAATTAAAAAATATATTTTGTTGTATACTTTCCTCTAAGCACCAGCTTCGTCCACATTTTATTTGAAGACTTGATTCTTTTTTAGACGACATTTTAATCATATATATTATACACGTATAAGTTCTAAATTTATATAATAAATGTCAGACAATAAGGCGTATTTCGTCATTGCAAAAAAAAAAAAAAGGAAATGCATAAATTATAAAGACTAACAATAAAACTAAAAGCTTGATCTACTAATTACACTTACAAACACGTATTAAGATTCGTCAATTACTATGGAAAGTTCTTGCACAACTACCCGTGCCACTATTTGTCACCACCCAAGACCATGGTCGCAGAATGGGTATTTAATAAAATAAAAATAGTAAAAATAATTTTAAATATAGTTTCAAAAATGCTCGGGAATTTTAATTTTTCAAACTGGTCTCGATAAAATGTTTAGTTGAAATAAACCCACATTTATATGTTACTCATTAAATATAGACTGTAATTAAATCATATCTTCAATAGTTATATATCGAACATTCATCTCGTACTTAAATACAAACATAGGTAATATAAATCGTGTCCAAATCCCACAATTAAGCTTATTAAGTTATAATTAAATCTAAATTCCTACTCAAGTCTATAATCTACATGTCTCATAGAAATCCACCAAAATATAAACAAACTAGAAAGCTTGCAATGTCTCAATTTAAATCTCCTAGTCCAAATCACACTAAGTACCACCTAAGGGAAAGAAGAGGAGTGAGCTAATGCCTAATACAGAATCGATTATAGGTTTTTATATATAAAAAATAAAATCACGTTGATGATCCTACATGGTTAGTAGCCTATTCAAAACAGTTTACAAAATCTAAGTAGAAATTATAATCCAAGGGTTTAAATATTCCAAACTATTGTAAAATATCCATCAAAATCAATACATATTGATTTAAGCCAACATATAACTATGTATGCAATCATGATGTCTGAGTATCCGAGTGGGTCATTCGTAAGCCAGAGCTACCTATAAAGGTGACCATAAGTCCGACGGTTGCGTAAGTGTGAATGCATGCAAATGTGATATGAATGACATAATAAGGATATACACCATTTATACAAAATCACAAATTAACCATATAACATTCTATAATCAAACAACATTTAGTCCTCAAAACTGAGTTCTCAAGTCATTTTAGACTTTTTAAAAATTTCGGCAGTATAACGACCATTTTTTACCAAAACCCAAGAATCTAATTTCCTGTAGAAAATAGTTCAAAACAATATATATGACATGCCAACCAATGTGACATGCCGCCTAGGTAGTTTAAATCTCAAATCAAGTCAAAAAAACAAATTTAAACATTATTTTTTATAAATTAATTTACAAAATTCTATATTTATTGAAAATATGTAAATTTATAAATTAAATTAATTTTGGAATCAAGTAATCAAATTCCTACCTCAATCGAGTGTTTAGATAGCGGTACGGTGCTGTGGAGAGCGTTTGACATCATTTTGCAGTCGTTCGGGTTGTTCGGCATTATTTTTGAACGTTCGAACGCTTAATTTAATTTTCAAACGGAGTTTCAGATCATTAAATGGACCTCATCATTGAATTCTTTGTACCTAAAATAACAAGGTTAGACATTTAATTTACTAAATTTGTGTTCTGGGACGAGGCCCCAGACACGTAAAACGAGGTAAATCTTGAGCCGTGTATCTCAAAATTTGTGCCACTTCAAAATATAATAATATGTTATATTAAAGTTCATCTCTTGACCTTAGTGAATCCAAATTTGAGGTCAAAACTTCGTTTCAAGGTCCCAAGCCTTAAACAGGCCTCTAATCCAAAAATTACCAAAATATCAATTTTTGAAATATTTAGAAAAATATCTTCTTTTTTCAATTCGATAATTAACATATCACTGAATACTGTTTCGATACTACAAAATTGTATTTATTCTTATCTCAGTCTCACCATTCACACCGTATAACTTTCTCAACCTAATTAACTATTTTACAAGATAATTACAGAAATACTATAAATTAAATAATAAAATATGGTAATAGTCATGAGATGCTCACTGGAGCCGTGTTTGTGGCAATAACCGGTTGTAAGAGACTAGCAACGATGAGACAAGATTACACGTGCCAACGGTGTACTGATTGGACGTCAGACGACGAGTTTCTGACCAAAAATCTAATCGGCGAGTGTCCTCTTTGGATGGTCCTAGCTCCGACCTTCATGCACAAATGGCAGTGGGGATGGTCTACTTCGCTTCATCGTCTAATGGCAAGTGATGCGGGTCAGTAATAACTCTATGAAAGTAGAGTTATTTATGTTCTTTTTCGTATATATTTTGCGTGCTTTTGAGTATTGTTAGTTTAATTTTTAAAGTAATTTAAGTTATTTTATTTTTAAGTATTTAGATATAATTTTATTAGATTTAGTTATTTAATTTAGTTTGAGATAATTTTATTTGATTTAATTTTATTCAGAATTTATTTAGATGATGATTTGTTTATTTTATTTTAATATAATTTAGTTTTAATTTTATTTTGATTTAGATTAAATGAAAAAGAAAAAAAAAAGGAAAAATTTTGAAAAAATGAGAAGCTAAAGTGCGTGAGTGAGAAATAAAGTGCCAAGTGCAATTGTAGCTGTCGAATCGCGACCAAGGAGAGCCTGCTAGGTGCATGTCGAACATATGAGGGGCAGGGAACACATGGGGCTCACATTGTCAGCTGGCTACAGCACTTTCCAAGCTGTGCCAAATTCAGTACTTCTCAGGACATCTACAACTGGTTTTCAGACCATTAACGAATCACCACATTTGCACAAGAAGTTAATGCTGGTGTTTATTAGAATAAATATCCGGAAAATATTTGCATAAAATCATTTTCAAGAACACTATAGTTTTGTAAAATCAAGAAATACAGCAAAATTGGGCGTTTAAAATTTTTCTTTTTATAAAACATTCTGGATCGTGATCTAACATAAATTAACTCTTGATCTAGACAAGAACAATACCCGGATTTGCTCCATAATCTTCTCGTCTTCCTGTCTATTCTTGAAAGCCATTTGATTGATCCGGTGGGTGGTCACCTTTTTGATTCCCAACAAAGAGATCCGTAGATGAACAAGAAGACAGTTTCCTCGAACCGATTTCTCTAGGATGGCCGAAACACCAAGGACAGTGAATCCCTAGTAGTGGCTAATTTTCTCTGCTATCTCTCTCTTTCTCTGTTTTTTTGTGTGACACTCTCTTCTCGATGAGGTATTTCATGTGTAATACTTGTTTCTGGTTGCTAGAGAATTTTTCTCTTAACTATAGACAGATTAGTAAACCCTAATGAGCTTATTGGGCTTGTTAGGCTCAACTGATCATCAAATGACTATTGGACTTTAATTTGAGCTAGACAGGGGACCAGATGGATCCATAAAGCCCAAGCTCCAATAGACTATACACCCACTATCATAATTAACTCTTAATTATAATTGGGCCTCCATTAATATTGGGGCACACCATTATAGGCCCAATATTGAATTCTTAAACTAAATGTCATTTATTTTCTGTGAAGCTTATTAATAATTAATTAGCTTGATCCATTTAGCATATATTATACCTGTAGACATACCCCCAATGCAATGTTGTACTAGTAAAGTAAAATTACCGTATTACCCCTCTAGTACATATTTACCTTTGAGTTGTCATTTTTCATCTAATGGATAATAGTTGACTATGGTATTTGTATCTGCTTATACCAACACAATCAAATTCACATAGTGAAAACCGGGGCCCTGGTTTATATTATCCAAGTACTTGAAAAAACTCAAAGTGACATCATATGCATGGTGTCCATCATAAAAAACGTTCTACACATTTCATATAACTTATCTTCCAAGATACCGGAGTTCGAACCATAAATCGAAGATAATCCTTTCGTAACTCAAAAAGACAAAATACATGAAAGTAAGTTCATTAATCACTAGGATTAAGGTCTTCTATAATAGTGCTAGATTCGTAAAATTAGAAATTTGAGTTACGGTACTTAACCTCAAATTCTAATTCACTAGGTCTTGTTCGATACTATTATATCTTTCTTATAACACACAAGTGTTTCTATCCGAAAACTCACTTCGATAATTAGAGACTTCATTAATTAAATAGAAAACACTACATTCTATGGCATAGTAAAGTATTCTATCTTCAATATGCAGAATGCGAACAATTTAATTTAAACATAATGAAAAAAAGAATATAATGTCTCCCACATATGATCTCATCATACGAATAATTCCTTATTACTCATTTCATGACTTGGAATCTTTTAGATGTTTGTATGAGATAAATATACACACCACATATATATCAATGGGACATAAATGAAATAGAAATTCATAACATGGAATTTATTAATAACAAATAGATACTAAATAATCTAATAAATATTATTTATAATGTCTAAATAATAAACTGCTTTATAGGATATTATTCCAACAGTTAACTCTCTTCTTCAACTAATCAAACACGGTTTTCGTGAAAGCTCACCTCTGTTGACCTGCATATGATAATATCCCATAGCTCAAAAGCGTGAAGGAAAAGGAAGCGAGAGAGAGAGAAGAAAGGGGAATTATGGGAGATTGACGCATCACATGACTAATCAAATTGCACATTTAGAAACATGAAAACTTGTACAATACTCAAAATTCAATTATAAATAGCCAGAATGTGGTAGACCAAAGACACATCTGTTTTGAGAGAAAAAATTCCATTTTTTCTTGAGAGAGCGTGTGAGATGAGTTCAATGTTGGGCTAGATTTTAGAGAGGTTAGAGAGATGATCTTAGTTGTGTAGTTTTTCTATTTTCTAGTTTTGATTTAGGAGAGTGCTTTAACGCTTATATATTTGATTTGTTAAATTCTTCAATATTTTTAATTTCGCCATATTATTTTCTAGTTTTTTATATCAATTCACCCATGCTTTCTTTATACGGTGATTTAAACTAGATTATAATTATATTTATTTTATTAGTTTATCTATTATTGTAGTATTGTCTCTATGATATGTTGTCGATCTTAGAACACTAATAAGATAAATTATTTTGGTTTTAATTGGAAGAATTTTTCATATTAAATACTTTAGATTAATATTTGTTTTTCAATGCTATATTTTCCTGTTATGTGTTTGGGATGTGAAATATAATTGAGTAATAAATAGAAATCAAAATTGGTAATATTTAAACGAACAATTAAGTGAATCTTGAAGCCTTGTTTTTCTCATTTTGGTATTTTTATTTATTATTTTGTGATTATTTTAATTTATTGCTCAGTTAATTTTTATTTTTATTTCTTGTTATCTTTTTATTGTTGATTTACTTCTCTGTGGGATCGACACCTTAATCAATACTATGATAACTACTAGTATATTTTGAGCGTAGACAGTCAGCATGCATGGGTAGGGGAATGACGGTGCGATGGCTTTGCCCCCGTGATGATCTTTGACAAACTAATATTGACACCATGTCAATGCAGGGTACTCTGAATATGCAATGTTGGTATTTGATTCTTTTTCTTGCTAATTGATTTGCTATGAGTCTTGTTTGTCTTAAATTATGACAGTGTTACTTTTATTGGCTCTACTTCCATTAATCTTATATTTTCTACTTATTTTTTCCTTATTTATTTATCTGTTATTTTCTCCAACAGAACAACATTCTAAACTACTTGTTCGTATTGTTCTTAATTAATCTAAATTATTTTATTCTCTAACTTTGACTTATTTTCTAGTTAACAATCCAAGTTTATTTAGCTTTATTTCTTGATTTTATTTCTAAAGGTACTTTATAGCTTTATTAGGGTCCTTGTGTAGAAACTCACCATTGTATATAATCTCTATGAATTGGCACTTCCTATAGGTAAGTCTATCATAGAAATAGCTCACTAAGCGCTAATTTTATACCTATATTGTGGGCCCACGTTCAATAACTCTTTGAATATTTTACAGACTTTGTATACAGTTTCACTATCCTTTTGAGAGAATGTTGAGATCTATCTCTTAAGGTTATTAGTCTTATGGTATGGAAAATATTTGTTGAAGAAAGCTTGTGTATTTCCACCCTTGTACCTACGGATCTTGGTCTCAAAGAGTATAGCCAAGTCTTTGCTTTATCTTTTAGGGAGAATGTGAAAAATTTCAACCTAACAATGTCTATGGCATTTGGTTGGCTATGAAAAGTGGCCACTACCTCTTCAAATTCCCAATATGTACATATGGATTTTCACTTTCTAAGCCATGGAAAGTAGCTAGAAGTTGGATCATACCGGGTTTAAAGTCTAATATACTACAACAATTTACGCCTTTTATAGCACATATACATAGCATTCTAAAAAAATATTACCAATGTTTTTTTATAAATTTAAATTAAATTATATTTCTATGATATTTAATCATTTATATATAAACTATTAATTTTTCAAGAGAATTTACACTTACCAATTTTAAGAACAAAGTTCAAACTTAGTCCAAAAATTTGAAAAGGAAATATACACACTTCAACAAAATTTGGATTCTATAATAAGCGAAGAATGCTATAAAAGAGTTTTCACAGCATTTAGGTGCATTGTAGGACAACCCTACTATTAAAAAGTCCTTTTTTATAGTGTTTTTTAAATGCTATTTTATATGCTATTAAAATCACTTTTGCAGCTTTTTTCGATTGCAATAGAAACTATTTAAAAGCATTCTTTGAATGCTATAAAAGAACTTTTATAGCGTCCTTTGAAGGCTATAAAATCCTTTATATAGCTTTCTTTGCTTGTTGTAGAAATACTTTTGTAGCTTTTTTTGCCCGCTATTACTCATCTTTAATGGTATTTTTCCAATGTCATTATTTGTTTTCAATAGCATTCATCTAATGCTTGTAATATATTCTATAAACAATTTTTAGTGGCTTTTAAAAATTTAAATGCGACAATTCACAAATACTTCAATAAATTTATATAGTATATAAGCTTCATAATATTCTAATTAAAGAGGGTTACATTTGAGTTTTATACACTCTATAGAGTATTACACAATATATTCTCCAATCAATAGTAACATAAAAGTTTTCCTAAGAAAAAAGTGTATCATTATATTTCATTATACAACCACCAAAAATTTCGCACAAAAGCTTTTTGAGAGTTACATTGAATTCGTGTCGTTTTCAGTGCAAAATACTCAATGCTATAATTGAATATAAAAACAAATGAAGTTAGATGAGATTGGAGTTAGAAAAAGATAACTTAATTACACAAGACTAAGATTAAAAGAGTATAGTAAATTACAACTCCCAAAATCCAAATTTTATTATGCAGCAAACCAAAAAGAAATATATCATGTAATTACAAGACAATGGCTCTCTTGCTCGGTATATAAAAATTCCATAGGTAGTTGGATATATCTATCATTGGACTCTTGCTGTTTATATAAAACTTTCCAACAAAAATAGGCCTTGTTGTAACTCTTATTTTCCACCTCTAATTGTTAGCTCAAAAAAATATATCTAAAAGTAATGTCCGCAATAGCAAACAAAGGAGGAAGTATGTGGATTTGGTGAGAATTAAAGATGTAATTTTATGAACTACTTGAAAAGAATTATTATCATAAGCAGGAAATTAATTTTGACAAATCCAATAAAGAGGAAAAAGAATAGGAAAATAAAAGAAAATGATCACCTAAAAAAGAGAAAAAAAAAATTTAAGAACAAAGACAAAAGATGAAAAGTTAAGATGAGTTCATTATCTTTTGTGCTTTAGATAATCAAATTCTCTATCTTTAAGAAAAATAATAATATATCTATAAAGAGAATGGAGAAAGATGGAAAAAGATTATCTGAGTTCTCTAAGATTATGCAACCTAGTTTGAAACCTGTATAATGTGCATATGATCACATGGTTGATGCATATAAGGCCATTTATGGCATTATTACAAGATAATAGCTTCCCAATATTATGAGCTAAACACATAATTAGAGACCCCTTATTCCAGCAAAAGTGATGGGATAAAAAGATCTACCCCCTGCGCATAGACTCTTGCAATTATTAAAACTAACTTCTTGACCTATCAATTAAAAAAACACCAAGAAAGACAACAATGGACATGATCTTGTTAAATGGCTTAAACTAAGATGGAAAACTTCTAAGGCCACTTAATTCATTTAAGTTCCTGATATTCCTACCTTTTTACCTTATCTATTAAGAATCAGATTATCGATTATGAATAGTAAAAGCTTTAGAGAGTTTATATTCCTAATAGAAAGTGATAAAATAATCTATCCACATGCCCACCTTTACTATTCATATAAATTATTATATCACTCTCTAAAGCCTTGTTTCTTACCTACAGTCTATATATCCACATAAAGCTAAGTTAATTTATCTACACACACCCACGTGAAAGTCATATTGCTTCCTTTATAAAATAAAACTACTTGCTATTAAGTACTCTCACTCTATCATCATACTATCATCAATTATCATTATCTATTCGTCTATCTATTGTCTAAAATCATCACTGTCCGACACACATGCTCTCTTATTATTCATCACACAACACATTATTAAAACAATAAAGCATCAATATGCTTGATGAATTATAAAAACCAATACTGATGAAAGCAGAGTTATAAAACTAATTCAAGTCTCAGCTTATCATAGATAAACATGCAAAGCCAAAACAACTTTTAATGACAACCAAAGAATACGAAGGGGATGGTGAAAAGAGATCTTCCTAGAGATACTATTAATACCAGGCTCACATTTCCTTCAAAAGTTCAACTGCAATAAAATAAACTAGTATGAAATCAATCAATTTATACATTAACAAGAGTTGGATCCTTAACCCAATACGGGGCACAATTTTACCAACTACATGAAACAAAAGTCATTTACTCAAGACATAATTCAGAAGGAATAAAAAGTCAATCACTAATATCAAACAAGATCCACTAATCTTTTTTTCCCCTTTCATGATTAGGATCAAGGATTCGTTTAGAACAATGACAAAGATTGCCAAGCAATTATACATCTAAGTTAATGAAAGAAAACTTTCTAATTAACAGTAACAAGAGGTTTTTTGTTACTTTTTATCGTATTTCTGGTCCCACATAATTTCTCACACAGAAATTTCTCTTGCCATGCCACATGAGAAATCTGCTACTACTTGAAGTATTCATCATCTAGAGTTACGGTAAATATAAGGGTTGAGTCAAATAGAATGAAAAAAGGAATATCAAAGACCAAGTATTTCAATGATAAAAATAAATAAAACTAGAACACCAAAGAAAAATTATTAAAAAATGCAAGGAAAACATTAGAAAAGTGATCCAACAAAGTAATTATGCTGCAAATCCTCAAGATATCATGTATACTCCAACCTAAATATATAGTTGTATTATATTCTTTTCTTGGATACATGAAATACTAATAAATAAGTTGATTATAAGCTGTAGTAAAATGGTCATTCATTTTGCCTTCCCCATGTTATCATGTTTGCCATTCTAATACATAACTAAACAAATAAAATGGAAACACTATATTTTAGGAAAAGAACAAAAGAGAGAGAATTAATTAGAAGCAATTAGAAAAAAGAGTCGAATTGTTGATATCACTTCTAATACCCACCATTTATGAAGAATGTTGGGTCTTTTAAGATTTGATTCCAATCAGGTACTTAATAAGAAGCAAATTACTAATATTATTAGAAACCAGAATGTAGTTCTGAATGAGTCTAGCTAATAAATTGGCATATATAATTTAAACTGGTATTTATAGTTGGTATACATGCATAAAAAGAAGGCCTGAGAGGGTTGACATGTGACCTGATCAAGTCATGATCTAGTTCCTACACATTTAAGTAAAAAAGAAAGAGCACCTTTAAGTTTTCTTTATTGATTATTATTTGGAAAATGAGGGAAGAAGAAGAAAATTAAGAATTAATTGACCTTGTTCTGAAGAGGAAGATTAAGGTCAACATATTCCAATGGTACAAATCATGGACTAGTTTTTATGCACCCTTGCTCTTGTTCTTCGTCTTGGTATCCAGAACAAACAAAGGAAGAAGCAGTCTAGAGTGCATATGGCCATAAAATCCCTTAACCTTAAAAAGCCTTATCGAAAAATTGGGACTACACCTAGATAATATCCCACCATTATTGTTATAGTAATGGAGTAGCAAGCAAAGTAGCCAAGTTATTTTCTCCAACATGACTTAATTCTCATCTTTCCCACTCAATAAAAAGGATAGAATAAAATACAAAGTGTATTCCCAATTTGATAATGATACAAAATTACTAAATAGGTAATGAGTTACACAGAATATGATCAAATTGAATGGCATAATCACAAACCAAGACCAAGATTAAAGATTTAATCTTCAGATTCCACTTCTCTTTCACATTATCCAAACAACAATAATAAAATCCAAAACTAACGAAGCAAACGAAAGGTTCTAGAAAGTTACAACTTTATTTAAATATGTAAAATATCTAGTATATAGTTATATATATGAAATAATGACATATGTTTAAAAAAAAAAAAAAAAAAGAGCAATAAATCCTCACCCAAAGTCATGTGAGAATAATCTGAAAGCTTTCAGACTCCATAAATATACATCATGTGCAAAGTGGAAGTTAGCCCATTTCGCAACTGGACAAGGCTCTGATACACTTAACGATGATAAGGAACTACTAGGATTTCACAAGGCAAAGTAAGAAGAAGAAGACAACATCTAGTTTCTTACTCACTATCTCTCTCCATTAAGGGTAGCGAGGCAGTCGGCTTCTTTGGCAAAGTAGCAGACTAAATAACATGAGTTCTAGAATGACTAGATTGGCATACATCTGTAACCCTATTCAAGGAGGAAAGGATGAGATAAAACATAAAGTCTAGAAATATATCAAAATGAATGTAAATAAAGTTTCCATCTTCAAAATATTTCTTATTGCAATTGAAAGGAATGTAATTTTAGTGAACAAGACTAATAGTACTACAAATTTGTTTGTATTATAAATTCTACTCTACATTTTGTTGCCCTTGAAAATTCTATCACATTAAGCTCAATTCCTTTAAGGCTAAGCCAAACACAGGAGATGAAAAAAAAAAACCATAGATTGAGTTCACAACTTGTCGATACATTTTCCCAATTCATAAGATAATTGCAAAATAAAATCTGCCAAAAATCATCGTTTCCTTATCGATTAAAAGCCAAAATACCAAAGGGCTTCACACTTAAATAGAATTACTAAACTCTTACATCACTCAATTTGACCATCAAAAATCATAAAATAAAAACCAAAAACAGAAAAAAAAAAAAATAAAAAAATTGGAAAGTATCTCCAATCCCCTGAAGCAGGTTCAAGTAGAACCTATATGCAAGGGGTTTGGGACCTGGGTTCGTGTTCGGCTTTCGAGTTCGATTCAAACTGTTCAAGCTGGTTTAGTGAGCTCACAAGAGTACCTTTGCCTTGTTTGAGTTTGAAAGGTTCGAGCTGAGTCTTTGTACCTGGCCTCTCGTATGTTAGAATAACTAGGTTTTGGAAGGTGCCTTCACCAAACATTTGGAAGCTTATAGATTCTGCAATTTAAGGTTCCAAATTTGGGGATTTAGTAGGGTGGGTATGGGTTGGTGTTTGAAAGTAAAGAATGAAGGGTATTTATACAGAGAGATATTTTGTAAATCCGGCTCAAGTATAAAGAGTCTGAGAGAGAGAGATAGGAGTTTAAAATTTTTCGAAAGCGTAGACTATATTTTTGTTGGAAAATATTTCCCAGACCTACACGCGCGCCAAATTTTTGTAGTGTGAAGATGTAGCACTTTTTCAAGAACGTTATTCTCAAGTGCAATAATAGGATATTATTGTTGCAGTGACATTTGATAGAGAGGGAAAAAAAGTCTACTATGCCATAAACATCCCTAACCAACTGTAACCCCAAATTTCCCATGCCCTAACCCAAAACCTCCCCGGATCTACTCAATCAAAGGTAGCCCAGAATCATCCAACTCTTTTGAGACCAAGAGTGACTCTTCTCGCTAAAGGCCTGGTGTAGAAGAGCCTTGAGCAGCCGTTCTCAGGCAGACTTGATCATCTAATCATGAAGGCCAAGCATGGCCTTGCTATAACTGACGAACATGGGTTGCAGGGCCTTTCTCACGCTAACTTACTCATCTGCTCAGGAAGGCTTCACCTTGTTGCACCCAAAGAACCCAACTCATACTCATTTCCTCACCCAACTCCAACATGAGGCACCCAACTCATTTGAGGGCAGGTATGAACCCAGGCGAGGCATCTTTCTTCCACGTGAGAAACCCAATTCTCCTGTCCCTCCCCTACTCGTGAAATCACTATTTGTGAAACCCCTATTTTGATTTGAGGTAAGGTAAGTTTCTGTTTTGGTTTGCTTTGATTTTTTTTCAATTCTGACAATGTTGTTAAGATCGAGAAGAATTTGAAATATCCGAAGCATTTTGTGAACAAAGACATAAAGTTTTAGTATGTTGAGTCTTCAAAGGGAACCTATGATGAATTGAAGTTGATGAGAAATCCACTTCAAATCAACTTTTAAGTTTGTCTTTTTCTTGATCTTAAGCTTTACTTTTAAATCTTTGTGTATTTCTCTGTGTTCCTTTGTCTTTTTGTTTTTACTATTGACAATTGAATGCCTTTTGGGTTGAATAATAGGTAAAGTCTGATCACTTAAGCTCCATCTCTTACGCCAAAAAAACTCCTCAAGTTGTCGATGACAGGATCTAGAAAAAGAGATCAGGTTGAGATTATTTTTGATTTATTAAATTTGTTTCAACTTTTCATCATACATTTGATATGTATAATGCTAATGACCAATATAACATTAATCATTGTAAGATGACTGCTTGTCTTTCTAGAGATTACTTCTCTGTCTTTGCTTGTCTTGCAGAATGTACTCGTGAGCATAACAATTTGTATAGGGAAATTTTTGGTAATTTTAGATCTCAAATCTTCATGACCTTTCTTTTTATTAATTTTTTAAAATAAGATATAGCCCTTTTGTTCTTAGCTTAATATTTCTATGGATTACATATAAGGTAGAAAATGTTGTTGTCTAATGATTTAGCCTACGCTTTATTGTTTGTATGAAATGTACAACACTAGTAGCAGTTTTTATTCTATACAATCTATAATCATCTCATGCTTGGTCTCTACTAGTTTTACAACTATTTTTGCCTTTTTAGGTGTTCATTTGTCTCAGGATTTGAGCTCGAGGCTAAGCTTGGGAGTTGAGTTCAGGGTTTGAAGTTTGGGTATTGATTCACACGATGCGAGTGTTCTGGGATGAAACAAAGTAATGTGGGTTCAGGGCATTTAAGTTGCTTCATATTATGAACAGGTTTCCTTTCTGGTTACTCCAGTCTAATAAGCGAAATACGTGGGTGTCCCTTCGGTAATTCAAGATTGGTAATAAGACAGAAGTTATTACCTCTCGTCTATTTGCTTTCACCTGGTAGGTGTAGGTATATGGTATCCCTCTAGTTTACCAGGCAAGACATTACGGTGTCCCTTTGGCATTCTAGGTAATCAGAAAGAAAGTTATTCTGGTTCCATGATGAGATTAAGTTCGCGGATATTGAGCTAGTTGAGGCTACGTACATACTTTCTTTTATACTTTACCTACATACTTCCACTTTTGAATTTTCTAGATTTGATTTATTACTATATAAAGTTTTATAACTATTTTCCAGCAAATCTGAATATGCGGATACTTAATAAGGAAAATAGTTTTCGAAAATGGTAATTTGAGTTTTCAATTGGGTTTTTAAGCTCACCCTTTTATTTTCTACCCTTTGGTACTGTTTGTTCGAGATAAAATTTTTGTCAGATGTACCACGATCCAAAACCTGGGCCAGTGGCAGAAGGGGAATTTCACAAAGGTAGGAAATTCCATGATTTATTTGAAAAGTGTCAAAAGTTCTAATTTTTATAAAAATGGTCCATTTAAATAAAATAATCGGAATTCTATCTCATGAACCATTCTCACAGTTCGTATACACCATTAAACATATACATAATAATAATTAAAAATCACGAAGTCACATAAAAGCCCAAGCATCACTATCATCCACAATAAAAGTCAAATATCAGAATGGCATATATAAGTTCGTTGACAAAATAGAAAGCAGTAATCTTGGTTCAATGCTAATACAAAACCCAAATAGTCCAAAGACTACGACAACAAACTCTTAGCATTACCAAGAGGCAAACTGCAATCTTGGTGACCTCTTACTCCTCTTGATCACCAAGATCATACTAGACACCATCTGAGGAAAAAGGTAGAGGGGTGAGCATAAAATACCCAATAGGAAAAATAATTATCTCGATCGAAAATATTTTAGTGATGGTGAATTTCTGCATGGTTAGTTTAGTCCAAAACTTACATATATATATAATCCAAACCGGAAATCCATATATATATAAAAGCAGTATAATCAAAACCATTCAATCCATATGCATATGACACAAATCAACCCATACTCATGAGCTCTCATCCTCTCATCTGTGGAAACCCAGGATAATGATACTAAGTATGCTTAACAGCCTGCCTGATACCTTAGCCCATACCCAGAGGGGACACTCGTGTGTTGCCTACCAAACCTGGAGGAGCAACCGAATTGCCTATGCCTGTCTAATAGGGAGGTAATCAGAAATAACAAAATCTTGCACAAGTTTACAGACTTTCACCGACGGTGCACGCAGCACCACACTATAACCCACGATGCTAACACGGTGCTCATGTATGATCCTATGACATATGTAATACAGAACTAAAGTATGAAAATAATCCTGCTCTAGTTTTTCAGTAAAATCAATGTACTAGGTTTTTATAGAAAAACAGGCAGCATAATGGCCCTATTTTTAATATACCTAAAATAACCTGCATTCAAAAAATTCTCAGAGTAATACAGTATATATCTTATACAACCAATTCCCATCACAGATATTCGAGAAACCAAAAATCACATTTGTTCTCATATGTTGCCGAAAATAAGTTTTATTCGAAAACGATATAAAATACAGGTAATTGAATCCCTACCTCACTCAAATAGTAATACCACGCTATTGAATCCTCAAGGTGTCGTTGACGATCGTCCGGAGGGTCGGGAACCAATTCCAAACCCTCGATTGTCCTCTTGCGAAAAACCAATTTCTCACCGAAGCTTCAATTCCACAAACGGACCTCTTCGCTGAATTCCTAGCACCCAAAATAGCTAGGTTAGACATAAAACTTCTCCAATTCGGGTCCGGACCCACACTGGACCGGTGGCACGTAAATCGAGGCAAATCTTAGCCGTCTAATTTCGATTTCTTTGCCGGTCACTAAACATAGGCAATATATATATATATATATCAAACTTCACCATTTTCCGAATACAATCCAAAAATGACAACAAAAACACAGTCCAACGACCGGATCAAAAAGTCAAACTTAAACTCGAAATACCCAAAAATGGCAACTTTCAATCCGGGCAAAATGGGGTTGAGATCTATATACCTTGATGATCCTTGAGACGGTTGGGAGTCGAATGGACGTCGGAATCATCGCCGGTGGCCAAAAATCCTAAATGGCTCCAACGGCTTCGATGGAGGTTTTCCGGCGATACAGACGTCGGCGGCGGTTGGCGAGGGGCGGCAGAGCTTCGGCGCGGCACGGGGAACCCTCGCTGGTTAGTGGCGCAGGTGGACGATGGCCGGAGCAGTGCGGCTGCTCCTCCGGTGGTGCGCGGCCGAGAAACGTAGAGAGAGAGAGAGCGAGAGAAAGGAAAAGGACAGGGCACATGACCCTATCTTATAGGGCTGTGCAATTTTTCAAAAATTGCACATAAGTCCCCAAATTTCAAATCTCTATCAATCTAGTCCCCCAAAAATTGTAACTTAGTCCATCTGCGCAAAACTTTTACAAATTAATCCCCCCAATATTTTATCCAGAAAATTGATAAAATGTCCAAATTACCCTCCTAAAATCTGGGTTTTTACATTCTCCCCTCCTTAAAAGAATTTCGTCCCGAAATTCAAAGTACAAGTTAAGGTTTACATCATAGTACAACTTCTAACTGAAAGTTAAACAAATGAGGGTACTTCTCGTACATCTCTGTCTCGAATTCTCAAGTAGCCTCGTCCTCCTTGTGATGTTCTCAAAGCACCTTGACAAGTGGAATCTCTCTGTTGCGAAGCACCTTCAACTCTCTAGCCAACAAACAAACAGGCTGCTCTTTATAGGACACATTTTCTTGGATCGGTACATGCACATACTGAACAATATGAGATGAGTCCGGCGTTTACTTCTTCAACATAGACACGTGAAATACATTATGCACGTGACCCAACTGTGCAGGCAGATTCAAGCGATATGCCACTGGTCCAATTTTCTCATTGATCTCAAAGGGACCAATATACCTTGGAGCAAGCTTACCCTTTGCCCCAAATCTTGTCACATCTCGCCTTGGAGTCACTTTCAAGAATACGTAATCACCAGTATCGAACTCTACCTCACTCCTCTTCGGGTTAGCATAAATTTTTTGGCGACTCTGAATCTCTTTAAGTCTCTCTTGGATACCCTTGATCTTCTCAGTAGTCTCTTCAATCAACTCAGGTCCAAGAGTAACACACTCTTCAGGCTCCGCCTAACATAAAGGTGATCTACACGGCCCTCCATACAATACTTCATATGGAGCCACACCCATACTGGTCTGGTAACTGTTATTATAAACAAATTCTACCACAGGAAGATGATCATCCCAATTCCCACCAAAGTCCAGTATGCAACAACGTAGCATGTCCTCAAGAATCTGAATGGTCCTTTCAGTCTGACCATCTGACTTAGGATGGTGAGCTGTACTGATATCTAACTGCGTACCCAATGCTTTCTGCAAGGCTCTCTAAAACTTAGAAGTAAACCTTGGACCTCTTTTGGAGACTATGCTTGAAGGCATACCATGCAAGTGTATGATGTTCTCTATATGCAGTCTACTGAGCTTAGTAAGAAAGTAGTCCATTCGGATCGGTATAAAGTGAGCATTCTTCGTCAACCGATCGACTACCACCCAAACTGCGTCATTCTTCCTCAAGGTCTTCGGCAAAAGGGTCACAAAGTCCATTGTGATCTTGTCCCACTTCCATTCCGGAATTGGCAATGGCTGAAGTAACCCTGCTGGCCTCTGGTGTTCAGCCTTGACTCGCTGACAAGTCAAACACTTAGCCACAAAGGTAGCTACATCCTTCTTTATACCTTTCTACCAATACTGCCGCTTCAAGTCCCAGTACATCTTGGTACTACCCGGATGTACTGCGAACCTTGATTTATGAACCTCTATTAGAATGGTTTCTCGAAGATTAGGGTCATCAGCTACAGCCAACTTCCCACTGAAATGCAAAAACCCTTCTCTGTTAGTGTTCCAACCATCTAATTGCTCACCATTCTGAAGCTGGTTCTAGATTGTCATCAACTCCCTGTCTTGCCACTGACTCCACTGGATAATCTTGAGAAGAGATGGTGAAATCACAATGTTGCTCAAGTAAGCAACCCCTTCATTCTCGAAGTACTATAAGTTGTAATCACCAATCGCTACTGAGTTTCTCCAATCTTCAAACACCAGTGCAGCTAGTGCACCATGAGGCTTCCTACTCAGTGCATCAGCTACAATATTAGCCTTACCAAGATGATACTGTAGGTCGAAGTCATAATCCTCCATATACTCAACCCATCTTCGCTGTCTCAAGTTCAAATCCTTCTGAGTAAAGAGATACTTTAAACTCTTATGATCGGAGAATATGTCGAACTTCACACCATACAAGTAACATCGCCAAATCTTCAAAGCAAAGATCACTGCTGCAAGCTCTAGATCATGGGTGGGATAGTTCCTCTCATGTGGCTTCAACTGACAAGAAGCATAAGCCATAACTCGACCATTCTGCATCAAGACACATCCCAAACCCGTCTTTGAAGCATCGGTATACGCCACATAAGGCTCGTTACTGTCAGGAACAGTAAGAACAAGTGCAGTGGTTAAACTCTGCTTCAACCTGACAAAAGCTTCTTCACTTTCATGATCCTAAACAAACTTAACATCCTTCCTGGTCAACTTCGTCAAAGGCAAAGCAATTCTCGAGAAATCTTGCACAAAACGACGGTAGTAGCCTGCCAAACAAAGGAAACTACGAACCTCTGTCATATTTCTCGGTCTTTCTCATTCCAGAACAGCTTCGATCTTAGCAGGATCGACTAAAATACCTCCGTGAGAAATCATATGACCCAAGAACTTCACTTCTGACATCCAAAAGTTACACTTTGATTTCTTGGCGTACAACTGATGATCTCTTAAGGTCTTGAGTACTATTCCAGATGTTCGGCATACTCTTCTCGAGTCTTAGAATATACCAGGATGTCATCGATGAACACAACCATAAAGCGATCCAAAAACGGTCTGAAAATCCGATTCATGTGATCCATAAATGCTGCGGGAGCATTCGTTAAACCAAACGGCATCACCAGAAACTCAAAATGACCATATCGAATTCAGAATATTGTCTTAGGTATATCATCCTCTCTTATCTTAAACTGATGATAATCAGATCTCAAATTGATCTTTGCGAAGAACCTTGAACCACCGAGTTGATCAATAAACTCATCTATCCTTGGCAAAGGATACTTGTTCTTCACTGTCAACTAGTTCAACTTCCAGTACTCCACACAAAGTCTCAACAAACCATCAGCTTTCTTCGCAAACAAGACAGAAGTACCCCAAAGAAAAGTGCTACTACGAATAAAGCCCTTGGAAAGCAAATCGTCCAACTATTCTCTTAATTCTTCCATCTCAGCAGGCGCCATGCGATAGGCTGGAATAGAAACTGGTTGAGCTCCAAGAACTAGTTTAATACACAACTTGATCTCCCTATCTGGTGGTAACCCCAGTAAGTCTTAAGGAAACACCTCCAAATACTCACACACCACCAGAATTCATAGGTCTTGATCGTCTGTCCTCACCTCGCCATTCATGGTAAACAAGTTCGCATAACACTCAAGTTTCTTCCTTCTACCCAAGCACTCTTTCAGAATAGGACTAGGCTTCAACAGACTCATCCTAGCCTGATAGACAATAGGATATCCATCACTAGGAAAAAGAGTCACCCGCTTCGTATGATAGTCCAAAACTGCTCGATATTTTGACAACCAATCCATACCGAGTATTACGTTGTACTATCCCATTTGCAACACAATCAAATTAGCAAGAAGCTTCCTATTACTAATCACAACCTGACAAGACTTACACTCACTAGACACATCGGCTACTCCTCACAAATGTATACCCAACGTCAATACATAATCCAAATCAGAAAATTTCAACTCCAACAGTTGAGTAAACAATAAGGATATGAATGAATAGGATGAACCAGTATCAAACAAAACATGTGTCCAAGAGTGTAAAAGAAGGAACATACCGTCAACAATACCTCGACCGGCACGATCCTGTGTGTCGTCTACCCCAGTAAAAGCATAGGCTTGGCCAGTCACTTTCCTTTCCCTTTGTTGCCTTTCCCCTAACCAGGATGGCTACTGCTGGATCCTAGACCACTACTGCCATATCCACGCCCACCCTGACTCCCTGAGGCCTGAGGAGTCTGAAAGTTCTGAGTAAAATCCTGAGGGCGGTACTGATGCTGATAAGGCTGAGGGAAAGTAAATGTCTGCGAAGCACCCTGTGACTATTACAATCTTGCTTGAGTATTCTGATAAGAAACAGAACCAGACTGGCTCTTTTGTGGTCCTCCTTGAGAAAGAGGAGAGTTCTACAGACAGTTAGGACACTCCTTCTTCTGATGACCCAGCTAGCCATAAACAAAACATTCTCCATACGGACTGCCTCTGCCACTCCCTGAAGAACCACTACTATTCGAGCTCCTACTGTTTGGAGTACCCTGGGCTGACCACTACTCCTGGTTCCTTTTGGTGGCTTTCCTGTCATTACCTTTCCGCTGGTTCCTCCTGGAATCCAAACGTTATTCGATAGCCTCTACCCACTGGGCAGCCATTGCAATCTTAGGAAGAGTACGGAAGGTCTGAGTACCAATCCTGTCGAAAATATTCTAATTCAGACAACTCCTGAACTTGGCAACTCGGTACTTCTCGCTCGTACCCGGTCCAAGATGATGGCACTAAGTATGCCTAACAGCCTGCCTGATACCTAAGCCCATACCCGGAGGGGACACCCGTGTGTCTCCTACCAAACCTAGAGGTGCAACTGAATTGCCTACGCCTGCCAAATGAGGAGGTAATCAGAAGTAACAAAACCCAGCACGAGTTTACGGACTTTCACTGATGGTGGGGCATGCGGCACCATACTGTAACCCACGATGCTAACATGGTACTCATGTATGATCTTATGACACGTGTAATACAGAACTGAAGTGTGAAAATAATCATGCTATGGTTTTCAGTAAAATCAACGTACCAGGTTTTTATAGAAAAACGGGCAGTATAAAAGCCCTATTTTTAATATACCCAAAATAACTTGCATTCAAAAAATTCCCAGAGCAATACAGTATATATCTCATACAACCAATTCCCATCACAGATTTTCGAGAAACCAAAAATCACATTTGTTCTCATATGTTGCAGAAAATAAGTTTTATTCGAAAACGATATAAAACACATGTAATTGAATCTCTACCGCACTCAAATAGCAATACCACGCTATTGACTCCTCAAGGTATTGTTGACGATCACTCGGAGGGTCAGGAACTAATTCTAAGCCCTCGATCGTCCTCTTGCGAAAAATCAACTTCTCACTGGAGTTTCAATTCCACAAACGGATCTCTTCGCTGAATTCCTAGCACCCAAAATAGCTAGGTTAGGTATATAACTTGTCCAATTCGGGTCCAGGCTCACACCGGACCAGTGCCACACAAATCGAGGCAAATCTTAGCCGTTCGATTTCGATTTCCGTGCCAGTAACCAAACATAGGCAATATATATATATATATCAAACTTCTCCATTTTCTAAGTACAATCCAAAAATGACAACCAAAACATAATCCAATGGCCGGATCAAAAAGACAAACTTAAACTCGAAATACCCAAAAATGGCAGCTTTCAATCCGGGCAAAAAATACCTTGACGATCCTTGAGACGAGATGAATCCAACGAGACCAGTTGGGGGTCGAATGGACGTCGGAATCGTCGCCAGTGGCCAAAAATCCGAAATTGCTCCAACGGCTTCGATGGAGGTTTTCCAGTGATGCAGATGTCGGCGGCAGCTGGCGAGGGGCGACGGAGCTTCGGTGCGGCACAGGGAACCTTAGCCGGTCAGTGGCATAGGCAGATGACGGCTGGAGCAGTGTGGCTGCTCCTCCAGTGGTGCGCGGCCGAGAAACGTGGAGAGAGAGAGAGAGAGAGAGAGAGAGAGAGATCGGGGGGAAGAGAGAGAAAAGAGAGAGAGAGAGAAAGGAAAAGGACAGGGCACGTGGCCCTGTCTTATAGGGCTGTGCAATTTTTCAAAAATTGCACATAAGTCCCCAAATTTCAAATCTCTATCAATCTAGTTCCCCAAAAATTACAATTTAGTCCATCTGCACAAAACTTTTGTAAATTAATTCCCCTAATATTTTATCCAGAAAATTGGTAAAAATGTCCAAATTACCCTCCCAAAATCCGGATTTTTACAAGGTGAACACATTGTTGATTCTTATCTATGGCCCTCCTTGAGTCCTTGTTGATATTGAAGGCTTGCCCTTTTTTATTCTTAAGTAAATTATTTAACCAGACTCCATGAATTATATCCAATGAGTGTATAAGGAACTTTTTACTATTATTTGAGGACTTGATGTTAAAAATGGATATTATGATTTCTGAAGAGTATGTTTTTAGAATCACTAATACTTAGGATTTTGTAGTTTTCTTTTAAAGACAACTTTTAAACAAACAAATAAAATTAATTTACGGACTTTATATTCATTAAAATAAGAGTTTTATCGACCCAACTTATTTTCATCAAACTAATTAGATTTTTCCTAAAGACATTAAAGAATAATTTCTTGGGTAGACAAGAGGGTCTTTGATATAAAGATAATAATGTTTTGAGGGTTAAAAATGAAATTTTCAAGTATGAATCTCCTTATGAAGCTTCAAAAAAAAATAATTATGCCTATTTACATTCACTTTCAAAATTACTAAAAATTCATAGCCTTGAATTCTCTAGCGTGATAAAGGGAGATAAAGAAATTGTTTTGATTTGTGAAGAACAGTGGAAAAATAAATGCAGGACAAGTAATATTTTAGTATGAAAAATTGTGATACTAACTAGTTTTTCTTTTTCAGATAAATAAGATTATACTAAGGAACAACAGGAAGGACTACCACATCCATATTATGTTAGCACCTAACTAACCCCGTCAAAATGCCAATGCCCTAAATCTAACTGATCCATTAATAACCAAAAAAAAAAAAAGAATACAATAAGCGTCAAAGAAACAATTGTAAAGCCAAAAATAGCTAAAAAGAAAAGACCAATTATTTCTAGTATGCCTCATTAAAACCCATCTAGATAAAAATATGACTGGGAAAAAACCTAGAAAGAAAGAAGATTATATACCCAAACATAAAAATCTAAAATTAGTTTTCCTTGAAATAATATTCAAGCAAAAACTACAAAAATCTAGAGTTGTGTACCATCACAGTGAATCAACAAGACAAGCAATCCTATTAGAAAGTGAGTTATCAAAAGAATTCCCTTCCCAGTACATGTGAGAAACTTACAAGGTCATCAATGTCACGACCTGAAGTCGAGGTCAGTGGCAGAATGGATATTTCATAAAATATAAATACCAAAAAAAATATTTTTAAAACAAAATACTTCAAAAATGCCCTGAGGACTCTAACTGTTCAAACAGGCCTCAATAAAAATATTTAATTGAAATAAAACCTCACAGTTATGCATCACTCATTAAACATAGACAGTAAATAAAATAATTGTTTAATTATCATGCATCACAAATCACCTCACACTTAAATACAGATATAAGTAATATAAACTATGTTCAAATCTTATAGTTTAGCTCACTATGGTTTAAAGAATCCAAATTCCTACCTAAGTCTAAAATATTTTATAAGTCTTGTAGGAATTTACCAAAATATAAATAAACTAGTAAGCCTACAATGCCTCGATCTAGTTCTCCCGGTCCAAATCACATTGAGTACCACCTGAGGGAAAGAAGGGTGTGAGCTAATGCCTAGTAGAGAATCGATTACAAGTTTTTATTACATAAGAAATATACCCTCGTTGAAGGTCCTGATGGTTAGTAGTCCACTCAAAATAGTTCATAAAAGTCCAAGTATAGTCTAATAGTTCAAATATTCCAAACCATTGTAAATCATTCACCAAAATCAATACATATCTATTCAAGATAATATATAATCATGTATGTAATCATGATATCCGAGATATCCTAATGGGTCACCTATAAGTCTGAGCCACCTAAAGAGGCGACAGTAAGTTTAAGCACACAACGTGGGGTACCGTAAGTCTGATGGTTGCGCAAGTATGTGAATTCATACAAATGCTATATGAGTGACGGAATAAGGATATATACTATTTACACAAAATCACAAAATAACCATGCAGTATTCTTTAATTAAACCATTTTTAGTCCTCAAAACTGAGTTCTCAAACTATTTTGGATTTTCTTAAAATTTCAGCAGCATAACAGTCGGTTTTGTTCAAAACCCAAAATCCAATTTCCTACAGAAAATACTTCAAAACAATATATATGATACACTTACTACTGTAACGTGCTTCCTATGCACTTTATATCTCAAATTAGGTCAAGAACAGATATAAACACGATTTTCAGAAATTAAATCACTAAATTCTATATTTATTAAAAATATATAAAATTTTTAAATTAAATTAATTTTAGAATTAAGTAATCGAATCCCAACCTCAATCAAGTATCCAAATAGCGTTATGGGGATATGGAGAAAGTTTTGCGTCGTTTGAATATCGTTGGAGGGTAGGGCATCATTTTCGAACCTTTGATCCCTTGGTTTGAAAATTCAATTTTTAAACGGAGCCTTAAATCATAAAACAAACTTCACTACTGAATTCAGAGCACCCAAAAATACTAGGTTAGACATATAATTTGATCAATTTGAGTCTGGATCTTACGGCATGCAAATCGAGGAAAATTTGAGCCGTCCAATTTCGTTTTTCGTGCCGGTTTCAAAACATAGTCAATATGTATCTCATTTTTCACCATTTTCAACGTAGATTCCAAATATGATACTAGTTTCACAATCCAACAGTTTGATCAAAAAGATAACTCTAAAATTATTTACACGTAATACTTTATAAATAAAATTAAAATCAAACAGAGCAAAATTGAGGCACGAGACACCTATCACGAGATTTCCTATGGGGAGACGAGTTCACGGCGACCAATTTCATAGTGAATGGCTAGAATTGACGCCGGCGAGTAAAACCATCTACGATGTTTTCTGTATTTTTCCAGCAACTGGCTGCTCGGCGAGGCTGGGACCAGTGGCAGAAGACTTGTTTGGCAATGGGGCATCAACATTGGACGGTGGCGTGACTCAATAGCAGCGGGATGGGCTCCTGCAATGGTTGGCCGAAAATCGACGATTTGGGGTCTCAAGGGCTTGCTCGAAAAAGATGAAGGAAATGCATGGATTTAAGACCAATTTTAAGAATTGTAGGGACATGTGTCAAAATCTGGCCAAAAGAGCACTATTTTATGTTTTTATATTTTGACCCAATTTTCTAAAATTTCTTTTCAATTTTGTCCTCGAGAAATTACACTTTAATCCCAAATTTAAAACTTTCTTCACACTTTTACCCAAATTTATCTAGGCCAAAATTCCGTCCAAATTCTTTTTTTTTTAAGAATTTTGGGTCAAAAGACCACAATAACCTTACATAATTTAAGGGGTTTTACTATCAAAGATAACATTTATAAACAATTAAGCCAACAAGATAGGCACTGCCAAGGAACAGTGTGACTACATAAACAAAACAGATTAACAACATATGTAGAGTCATTCTCAAGCCAAAGATAATGCCAACCTTGTTATTCCATGCATAATCTACACCATTCATAGCTATTAACAAATCAATCTAAAATGAAAATTAAACAATTGCCTAAAGGAATGGAAAAACAACCCTTAACGAACCCACAAAAATTACGAAAGACCCCACCACAACCCATTAGACATAGACTATTGTTAGCTACACTGTAGGTTGTTAAGAGATCAGCTTTGCGGAAGTGATAACACACAGCTAAAATATAAGTTGAGAAAATTTGGGAAAAATGAAAAAGATAAGAGAGACAAAAGATTTATCGTTATTCACCTAATTTAGGCTACGTCTACGGATAAGACTATGAAGAATTTCACTATGAAAAAAAATTACAACTCACCTCTCTCTAAAACAAGGAGAGTACAAATGAATCTCTCTCTCTCTCTTGAAATAGGAAAAAACACTCTCTCTAAACAAATTAGGAGAAAACTAAAGTGGGATATTTAAGAGAAATTTCTAGACTTAAACTCTCTCTTAAGGGAAGAAGAAATATTTTAGAATAAGATTCAAAATGAGGTTGAGGTAAAGGGTATTTATAGGTGAAACCCTCACCTCTCCTCATATCAATATATCCCATCTTTCCTTTTTTTTTCTTTCTTTTTCTTCACATAGGCTGTAGTTGTTGTCGTATTTGTTGATTAAATGTGGTTGCTGCCACATATATTGACCATATTCTCTCACTTGAGTACTTTGATTTTAATCATGTCTTCACACTTAATATATCTCTCTTTTCTTCGCTTGTCAATTCTTTATACTGCTTATGTATATGCTAGGCCAAATGAGGATCTACATCATTAAAACTTATCAGTGTTAATTGATTTGGTTAAGGTATCCACTAGGTTCTCCTTGGTGTGTATCTTCAACATATCTATTGTTCCATTTTCTATTACTTCTTGAACAAAGTGATATTAAACACCTATATGCTTTGTCCTGGAATGAAAGGTTAGATTCCTTACAATGTGCAAGGTACTTTGACTATCACAAAACAAAAGAATCTTCTCTTGTTTGTGCCTGAGCTCGTCCAATAACCTTTAAACCTAAATAGTCTCTCTGTAAGCTTGTATAGCTATCATGTATTCTACTTCTATTGTACATAAAACTACAATAGTTTACAGTTTCGAAATCCATCTTATAGCTCCTTCTGCAAGAATGAACACATAGCCTATAGTAGATTTTCATTTGTCAAGATCACCTATAAAATCTGAATCAACATATCCTCTGATAGTAAATTCTGATCCTCTATAGCATAATGCAACCTCTGAAGTTCCTTTGATGTACTTCGGAATCCTCTTCACAGTATTTCAATGCTCATCACTAGGATTTGTTGTATATCGACTAACCGTTCCCACTACTTGTGCAACATCTAGTCTTGTGTATATCATAGCGAACATTAGGCTTCCTACTACTGCTACATATGGTACTTGAGACATTTTCATCCTCTCTACTTCATTGCTAGGACACATCTTAGAGAATAACTTAAAGTTAACAAGAAGTGGGGTAGAAATCCGCTTTTAATCTTGCATATTAAAGCGTCACAGAATTTTCTTCAAATAAATCTTTTGAAAAAGCCAAATCTTCTTGTTACTTTTGTCTCAATAAATTTGTATCCCTAGAATCTTGTTTACTAGTCCCAAGTCTTTCATATCAAATTCCCTAGCCAACTGTGCCTTTAATTCTTGGACTCTACCTTTGTTGGGGCCTATTACCAACATGTCGTCTACGTACAATAATAAGATAATGAAATCACTATCGTCGTCAAACCTCCTAGAGTATATACAGTGATGTGAACTGAGTTTCTTGTACCCAAGGCATATGATGAAAGAATCAAATCTCTTATACCAACATCTCGGCACCTATTTGAGACCGTATAGAGATTTGTTCAACCTATAAACTAAGTTCTCCTTGTCTATTTCAACAAAACCTTCTGGTTGAAACATATAAATTTTTTCTTTAAGTTCTCCATGAAGAAAACTAGTTTTCACGTCTAGCTGCTCTAGATGCAAGTCAAACGTAACACATATCACCAGAACTATTCTAACTATTGTGAGTCAAATCACAGGTAAAAATATCTTGTTAAAGTCTATACCTTCTTTCTGAGTATATCCTTTCACTACCAATCTCGCACGATACCGCTCCACTTGATCATTGCTATCATACTTGATCTTGTAGACTTATTTATTTCCAATGGCCTTCCTTCCTTGTAGTAGGGAAATAAGATCCCATATCTTGTTCTTGTGAAAGGGTTCAGTTTCTTCTTGCATTACTGTCATCCATAGGGATACATCCGAGCTTTGGTAGCCTCATAGAAAGTTGTTGGCTCTCAATCCTTTGTTAGAAGAAAGTATGCAATATTGCTCTTAGTGACATAATCTGAGTGCCATGCCAGTAGTCTTCTCTCACGAGTTGTCTGACGGATTTCAGAAGCCTCTTCCTCAACTAGTTCTTCTACTTCATGCTCTAGTGCTGCTTCAGAAGAATTTGAATCTTCTGTATTCTTTTCTACCTAAACTGTAGTAGTTTCTGGTCTACTATGGTTTCCCTTTTCTTACAACTTATTTTCTGCAAATATCACATCTATACTGATGACAACCTTATGGATAGTGGAATCTTATATGCGATACCCCTCAACTCCATCAACATATCCTAAGAATACATACTTTCTGGACTTTAAATCCAGTTTTGTGATTTCTTGAGTATTGTACATCACATACACAGGACTTCCAAACATATATAAGTGAGAATAATCAACTGGCTTACTGGTCCACATCTCCATCAATGTCTTCAGAACAATTGCTGTTAATAGAGACCGATTGATCACATAACAAGTGTTTATGACTACTACTACCCAAAATGTCTTAGGTAGACTTGCAACTCTCAATATTGCTCTTGTCCTTTCTAACAAGGTTCAGTTCATCTGTTCTACCACTCCATTTTATTGAGGAGTATACACCACTATGAACTGTCTCCTGATACCTCATTGTTGACAGTAGCTATTAAATTCATCGCTTGTATATTCTCTTCTATTGTCCATCCTCAAATACTTGATCTTCTCTCTAGATTCAAGCTCTATCTGCATTGTGAATATTTTAAAGGCTAAAAGCCATTTGCCTTCCTCTTAATAGGATACACTTAATATCTCCAGTAGTAATCATCAATAAAAAATACAAAGTATCTGGTCTAGCTCCTCCAAGAGACATCATCAGTGCTTGCAAAATATCAGAGTGAACCAAGTCTAGAACTTAGTTCTAGAACTGGATGTGCTAAATTTTAATCTATATTACTTGATTGTGACACAATGCTCACAAAAGAGTAAAGATACCTTTGTGAGACTATGAAGCAACCTCTATTCATCGAGAATCGTCAAGCCTCTTTTTGACATATGGCCAAGCATACGATGGCACAATATCATTGATTCTTCTCCAGAATTTGAAGAAACTGATACCTCCATTTCCATCAATGTATCTTCTTTAAGCATATACAGATTCATTGCGATCTTCTTCACCTTCATTACTATAATAGTGCCCTTCATGATCTTCATGAATCTATTCTCAACACGAGTTTTGCAACCAAGATTATCTAATTATCTCAAAAATAATAGATTCTTCTTCAGGCCCTTCAAATGTTGCATCTTTTGAATAGTCTAAATAGTGTCATCATACATCTTCATCTTAATGGTACCAATCCCAATGATCTCTAAGGCATGATCGTTACCCATGAACATAAATCCTCTAGAGACAGGTTTATATGTGTGAAACCACTCTTTGTGAGAAGTCATGTGCTATGTTACTCCCGAATCTACTAACCAAATATTAGTGAGCTGCCATCTGTCCTTAGAAATTGTTACTGCTTCACTATACATGATTTCTCTATCATCTGAAATACTTGCAATGTTCTCATGAGCATTTGATGACTCGGGTTCTTCCCTCTAGAATCTTTATTTTTCTTGAGTTGCCAACACTCTCTTTTGATGTGCTCTTTCTTACCACAATGATAACACTTGATATTCTTTTTACTTTTTGACTTTGATCTATCATAACTCCGACTCCCATTGGGGCCACATTTCATTGATCTCCCTCTCATTATCAAAGTCTCTGCTTGCTGTAAACTTATTGATCTATCTTCCTTATTCTTACGTCGATTTTCTTCTTCGAGAACAATAGCTATAAGATCGTTGAAAACTAGAGTTGTGGCATTGCTGATGACATTTATGATGAGTTAACTATACGAATCAGGTAGACTTTGGAATAAGATTTATGCATGTTGATCATCCTCTATTTTATACTCCATTGCTGTGAGCTATGAAAATAAAGTGTTGAGGGTGTTGATGTGGTCGGTTACCGTTGTTGATTCCGCTATCTAAAACATATAAGGCCTTCTCTTCAAGAAAATTTTGTTGTGAAGTGACTTGGTCTGATACAATTTTGTCAGCGTATCCCATATCTCCTTAGTTAACTTCTTCTCTTCAATACTCGATAGGACTCCATCTGCTTGTGTTAGGTATAAGTTAGAGACAGCATTGCCATCTATCTCCTCCCACTTTTTATCATCAATAATCTCAACAAGTCTTTCCTCAACTGCCGCTAGGTAATTATCTTTTCTCAAGATTGTTTTTATCTTTATTTTCCACAAAGAGAAATTGTTCTCATTGAACTTTTCAATATCAAATTTTGCCGCCATATTTGTTCACCATGGTTTGTTCAATTACTACCATTTCACTGCATGTGAATAGTACCATATACATGAATAGTGTCATATATGTGAACAATACCGTATACATGAATAGTACTGTACAAATGAATAGTGTGTATATATGAACAGTACTCTGCCCAATGGCTTTGATACTACCGTTAGGAGATCGGCTTTACGGAAGCGCCAATACATAGCTAAAATACGAATTGAGAAAATTTGAGTAAAATGAAAAAGGTAAGATAAAGAAGATTATAACTCATTTCTCTCTAAAACAAGGAGAGTACAAATGAATCTCTCTTTTGAAATAGGAAAAAATACTCTCTCTAAATAAATTAGGAGAAAACTAAAATGGGATATTTAAGAAAAATTTCTAGACTTAGACTCTCTCTTAAAGGGAGAAGAAGAAATATTTTAAAATGAGATTCAAAATGAGGTTGAGTTGAAGGGTATTTATAGGTGAAACCCTCTCTTCTTGAATCAATACATCGATCCCATCTTTCTTTTTTTTTTTCTTTTCTTTCTTTTTCTTCACGTGGGCTACGGTTGCTGCCGCATTTGTTGATTAAATGCGACTGTTGTCGCATATGTTGACCACATAGGTATTATCTTTTACTTAACGAGGAATCGGAAAACTGGAATTATTTTTGGAGAGCAACGTGGACAACGCGAAAGTCGAAAGCTTTTAAGAATACGTAGCTCCAAAGTTTTTGGTGAGCACCAATATTGCTTATGTTGGTTGCATGCATGGTCCGGTGTTAACAACACATTCTCTTAAACTCATGTAGAGGGTAAGGCGTTACCCTTCAAAGGCGTTACCCTTCAAAATAATTTGGAAGTTAAATAAATTAAGTTATGGAAATTTATTGGGGTAGGGCCTTATCTTATCTTATTATTGGCACGAAATTTGTGTGTTACTCAATTAATTTATAATTTGATGTTGGCGATATTTAATTATAACTTCTATTTTAGGCCATACGAAAAAACTAATTTCTCAGTCTTTAATTAGTTTTTGCCATCCGGTCTATCCTTAAGAGAGGAGCGATTTCTTTTCATCTATTGGTGGCCCTTTTGAGCCAAATGCATCATGTTGCATGCATCAAAGGTACGTCAATCTACTATATATATAGGATCAACAATGCGCACACACACATATATATATATATATATATATATTTATAATGCACGCCAACTAATTTTATATCCACATCCCAAAATCAGAAAGAGAATAACAAGGTAATTAAAAGTAGCTCAAGCCCTTTTCCTTAAAAATAAACACATACAAATGAAATTGAAAGAAGTAATCCAAACCCCAATGAATTGTAAAATATAAACACATAAGAAGATAAAAGATAATTTCCTAGTGTAAGAAGAAAGAATATTACTCTAGAAGGGGATTCACCACAGCTCCAAGAAAGATAGGAGATCCCAAGGTATCTTCCCTTATCATGAAGACAAACGGATGACCAACAACAAAATCTATATCTATACGGAGAGGAGAATTTAAAGAAAATCCCATACTTGTTACTTACGTCACGGCTGCCGCTTCAGTTCCATGCTCATTAATATCAATACAAGAACTATGACAAATATTGACTAATTTCTCTTCCTTCATACTTAGTCCCAATCGCTTCGTGACCTTTGAAAGTTGAAAGTTGAACTTGAACTTGAATTTGGGTATCCTTAACTTTCTAATACGATAGGTGGTGCTGAGCTCAAATTGTAGATCTAGAAGACAAGGGTCTGAACTTATCTGATCCAGTAAGTTAAGCAGCCCATCTTTATCATCGGGCAAGAGAATGTACATGGCAAATACCTTTTCTCCACGCTTCTTTCTATACCAATAATTTTCATAAGGAATTCTGAGAACCTTGAATCCCTCAGAAGATACATATAATCCACTATCCAAGTCGTTATTGCACATATACGGAACTTGAACAACATCATCGTTCAGGATGTAGAAATTTTCGGTCCTTATTCTTGATGGATCAAATGGAGAATCCCAAGCTCCCTTAAAGTAGAGAGCATTTGCAAGAATTAGCCTGGTTTCCTTTGATACTGCTTCATACTCGAAAAGATTTCTGATAAGTCCCTTAGTTGAATCCGCCGCCCAGGTATTAATTTTGTCCACTGCCTCCTCTCTCGTCACAAAATATAACTATTATAAATATATATGTAAGGGTCGGTACAATAATCGAAACAGACAAAAGAGAAACATAAATCTCAATAAAGAAACTACAATCTATTGCCCAATTTAAATGATTTCACGTTATCTTAAAATTATTATGAACTAGGGTTTTAAAGTTTTAAATGGATAATTAAAATTGAAATACTGAAATTAGATCTGTATTTGAATCATAAACCTTCCATACTGATAGATAGTAGTAAATTAAGACATAAATATAAAAATAATTATAATAAACATAAGGCAGTATACGTATCGATGATAAAATAGATCAGTAAATTTCACTCAAAAAGAAAAATAAAATAGAGATTAATTAATTGAAATTACCTTGTTTCTAAAATCAACAGTTTGAGGACTCTGCCTTGTACACGTACCATTGCAAGAGCTTTCTCAAGAGAGGGATCTAGTCTGTATTTCTTGTCGATCCAAAAGCCATTAACGGAAAAGAGTTGAGGTCCGTCGTTGGCGTTCAGAGATGTTAGTTGATGATCAGTGCATGCATTTGCGTTAAGATCAGCTAATGTTTTGAAACCCAAAAGAGAGAGCAAGGAGTCCAACGTACAACCAGGTTTGAGTCCATTAGCAAGGATACTCGACAGAGTGTTGATTGACAATGGAGAGAATACAAAGTTTTTCTTCAATTCGTCTTCTTCATTGAGAAGAAATTGCTTCATTATCTGCATACTCATCTCCATCGCGTTTTCCTCTGTCGAGTTTTTTTTTTTTTTTTCCCGTTATATCTGGCCTGATGGCCTCTATTATATAGACCCAATAATAGAGTAACCTAATTCTATTAGGAAGTTCGACCTTTTTTCTTTTTTTCTGCTCGGGAAATTCGACTTTTTTGCTTTTTCTCATGTTAACTTTTTTATTATAAGACGTATCTATATCTTTGCGGTTCCTTTTTAACCTCTGACTGAGTTATCGATCAGGATCGTATTATTGTTTTCTACGTTAAATGTTTTTTTTTCCTTTTTTCCTCGTGGTTTCGGGAAACCTCTCCCGGTTTTTTTACTTGGATTATATTATCTAATAAGAATCATTTGAGTTGTTAAAAATAATAATAAATATAAATACATATTATTTAATATTTTTTTCTATTTTTTTAACAAAGGAAAAAATATGTGTAATGATTTTTTATAGGATAAAATAATAAAAAAATACCTATGGTATATATATATATATATATATATATATATATATATATATATATATATATATATATATATATATGCCTTTTATATATAGACTCTATTTAGGTAAGATATTCTAGCACTTCCATTATGTGTCTGAAAACTCCCAAAAACCAAAAAAGAAACCTATGAATTCTCACACGTTTTTGAAGTCACCATTGGCTGGACGTCCCTTTTTAACCTATATTATCTATATGACCTCTATTAATTTGAATCTTCCATTAGCACCGTTTCGTTTTCTACCAAATTAAATATATAGAAAACATTGATTCTCAAAAAAACAAAAAAAAAAAAAAGATAGAACATTGCTATTTTACTATGTTTTCTTTTTGACAACTATACCATTGTGCAATTATCCAATCATAGATCGATTAATTTAGTTATATATAATATTCTTGTCACAACCAAAAATTCAAAGTCGTAACTTTTAGTAATTTTAAGTAAAAATATAATAAAATATTAATGTTTCAAAATTCAGGGGTAATCCAGTATTAAATAATTTTATTTTAATCTTCGAATCATTATAAGTTTCATATCCATTAAAAACTCGTATTAGTTTATAATTACTTAGGAAAAATATTTGTTAAAGTTCAAGAAAATTTTCAGCTATCTCATTTGGTTACTGGTTGAGAAATCATAAATTTTGGTAAATAAATTCAACTAAAAACTATAACCTAATGTCCAAAATAATTTACATTAAATTATTTGTAGTTTCAAATACTAAAATTGATAATAAAACCTTCCTCATACATTCACTTAGTAGATTTACTAATCTTGGCTAAATAACTGAACAAGAAAAGAATGACAACAGAATATGAATACCTACTAGAGATAAAGAGTAGAACTACAAATACAACCTATACAGCTTGTCTGACCACCAGGATTACAACCGCAATTAGACAAATACCTGAAAATGGGAGAAGTAGAACGGTGAGCATTCACATGCTTAGTATAAATTCAATTACCTTTTTGATTCGATTTAATTTTATTAAACATGCATAGTTAATACCTTTTTTAAAATCTTTTATAAATCAAGTGTATAAAATATTTGGTATCTAGAATAATCATATATTCAAAATCAAAACCAGAAACACTTGATTATACATAGCATACATCAACCAATATAAATGAGTGAGCTCTCATCCTCCCATTATGGCCTTGTAATATCTATGTAGCAGAGCTACTCAGCATCTTGACACTATCCGTAGGTGTATCAGCCAAAAATCTGCGCATGGGCCTAAGTCTTTCACCTAGCGATGTAGTAACTCGCTAACGATCTAAATAACTATGATGCAATAATGGAACTCAATTGTGTGGTCTTATGCTATATACAACATATAACCATTCAATATATCCATGTATCTAATAATCAAATAATACTTTAAAAATTCCAACTTAGTATTATTTTGGGATTTACTATAACATGGGCAATACACTGCTATTTTATCCTATAATCACAGTGAAAATATGTATAATAATCCATACAGTCCAATCTCAGTATATTCTAATAATTTTCAACAATTTATCAAACTATCGTAAAATCACGATTTTTTATAAATAAGTTTTTAATGCAACTATAAATCAAAATAGATATAAAATCAGGTTTTTTAATCCCTACCTCAATATGATAGCTACACCAAGCTAAAGACGCTCGAGGAAACTCCCGTTAGTCATTTGGATATTCATATGACTGTTTCAGGATTCCGATAAGTCCACTTGGAAAGTGATTTTTCCACTAGAGCCATAAACAGAGAAACTGAGGTCACCACTGAATTCAAAGCACTCAAAAACACTAGGTTAGAGATAAACCTTGTCAAAAGTGGGTTCTAATGCGAGACTGACCCATGGAACGCAAAATGATACTATTTATGAGCCACGAAATTTGAACCATTTTAAAACATAGTGATATTATATATCAAAACTTGTTTATCGACTTTACTAAATCCAAATTTAAAATCAGAATTCAGTTTTGAGTTCCTGAGCCTTAAACATGCGTTAAATCTGAGAATTACAAAATTATCACTTTTTGGAATTAATTTGAAAAATGTCTACTTTTCCAACATATTTCGAAAAAATATTATTTCTGTTGATTATTTACAAAAATATCACTTTTCTGAAATATTTCAGAAAATATCATTATTATAAAATTATTTTAAAAAATATCACTTTTGAAAATATGGAAAAAGTATAAAATTTACTGATTATTTGTAAAAATGTCATTTTTACAATAATATTTCAAAAAGTAACTGTTTACTAATCTCAGCCCAAGGCCCAAATCTGAATAGTAACAGACTCTAAGTCCAATACTATATAGTTTTGCAAAAATGTCACTTTTCGTTCTAAATTAGAAATGTGCTATATATTTCAATTCTAAAATTAACATACTTTCGGATATCATTTCAACTTCTATTAACTATTATTATTCATAATTTTTAAACCTCTTAACTATCTCGGATAAAATAATTATCTAACGAAAAAAATATAAAAATATCACTTGTTACAAACTTTGGTAAAAATGTCCAAATAGTGAAAATCTTACTAGCGGCGAGTTAATAGCCGAGATTAATCTATAAATAATGGAGACGATAAGACGAATCCAATAGTATCAGTAGTGTCGCAATAGGAGGTCTGACGGAACTTCAGTGGCCAAAAACGTCAACGGTGGCCGGAATCTTTAATTCCTCCAATCTTCAATTGCCGATAGTGGTAGGTGGTGGTTGTTCATCGGAGGCTGGCGCAGTGGGAACATAGCTTGGTTCCTCTCTCTCTTTATTCCAAGCCCTCACATGAAGAATATGAAAAAGTGGAGGGAGTTTTATGCAAAATTTTAAAACTGTAGCACCATATTAAAAAATTCTATATATTTAGAATATTTTAATCCAAAAAGCTTATTTACAAGTTTGCTATTATGCATAGATTTCCCATTTTGACCCTTTTATGACTCAGATTTTATAATAATAATACAAGAGGATCGTACTCAGTTCGATTCAGATATTGGTTAGCAGATTTTTTGATGAAACGAGTAGGTAGTTCAAACACAGTTGTAGTGTATGCTTGGTGAAAAAAATTTTAGAGTTATCACTTCCTAACTAAGTCTAAGATTTGTGTTTAGCAGGCCTATCATAAAGTGCCTATCATAAAGTTCTATCATCTAATCTCCGAGTTGTCAAGAGTACAATTTTACGTAGGAATCTATTACATATACTTTAATAAGTTGTAAACACGAAGAGCAATTTGATGACTCTCTCGTCTTCTAATCATAATTTCAAATTATTAGATTCCTATAATTAATGATTGGATATCATTCATCTTTGTGATCACACACTACGTTGATCACAAAACGTAAAGATCAACTTGAGCTGTTTCTATACTTGCTATGGAGAATTTGGAACGAAGATAAATGCTCATATTTAAAATCATCCCCCGGGAACCATAGTCCCCGCACCCACGCAGACTCTTGAACCACGCCATAACGCTTAGAAAATAGCAATAAGCGTTCCGATCTTCATAAACTTGCCGATATAATATCCTTGTTCATCAGTTTCGACATTGATACAGATACCAACTTGATCACCAATCATCTCTCCCACTTCTTTGATCATCCCATGGAGTGGGATATTATGAACCTGAATCCAAAAGTGAGTGAGAATAGAATCCCCTCATCCTGTATCTGTAATATCCTTTATATACTTTAGCACCAACAAGAAACCATGGCTCCTTTTTAATCACACCATGCATCTCCTGTTCGGAATGAAATCATCTATCTTAATCAAATTAAAGTTGTCTCACTTACATAAAATGTAAATTTATTTATACTGAAAGTTTATATTTTTTTCAACCAAAAAATGCATCAGTAATCTTATACATTTTTGGTAATTAAATGTACTAATGCTTTACATTTAAAAAAATAATAATAAAATTCGTCGCTTTTGGTGATTAGATTTTTGCATTGAAAAGTAAACCGGTGATTACATTTTTCAACTTTTAGAAAAAGTTTACATTTTTTTTTATATAAAATCTAAACACATAGATATTGATGGCATACTGATGGCTTACACTTTTAACTGGANTGGGGACCAAGCTAGAAGATAACTAAACAAGCTTTTCCATTACGCTTCAAGTCATTAATTTTGTGAAGTTTCTAATAGACATGTGTCAAATCATTCTCCTCTTTCTAAAACCTAGCTTGTAATTATTGGGGTTAATTTTGAGATAACATTTAGTGTACACAATGTGCTCGATATTGGTTGGCTAATGAAAGAAAAAGGTTGAGAAGTTAAGGAAGACATTATCTTAAAAAAAAAAAAAAAAAAAAACAGAAATAGATTGTTTACATTTTTCTTTATTTCAAAAAAAAAACTTACATTTTTCTTACAAAAAGTAGCCATATTAGTATCTATATTGATGATTGAAACATCTGAATTGAAAGGTAGACTACGAATCTTTTATAATTTTTCAAATTAAAAAAATAAAATAAAATAAAATCTCATACATACTAATAGTTTTATATTTTTGAACTGAAAATTAAACTGGTCTATAGATTATGGTGATTGGATATTGGCACTGAAAAGTAAACTAGTGGTTACATTTTTAAAATAATAAACTCATATAGAGCATAGAAAAAGTCTACATTTTCTTTGAACAAAAATTAAACACATGTATTGATGACTTACATTTTTTAACCAAAAAAATAAACAAGTGAATTACAATTTCTTTATTGAAAAGGTAGATCTATAAGTATCTCTACGATGGTTAACATACTTGAATTAAAAAATAGATCAATTGCTTACAATTTTGCACATAAAAATAAACGTATTTCTACTAATGCTTTACATTTTTAAACAAAAAATTAAACTCATTTATAGTCTATGCATGATGATTAAATTTTCGCAGTGAAAAGTAAATAATCATTATATTTTTGAACTAAAAAACTCACCTATAGCCTTGGAAAAGTTTACATTTGCACGTAATAAGTAAACACACCTATATTGACGGCTTAGATTTTTCAACTAAAAGATACACAACTGGTTTACATTTTTATTATAGAAATAGTAGACCTATTTATACCAATAATTTATATTTTTAATCAAAAAGTAGATCCATTAACCAAAAATTATCTCCACATTGTCGATCAGCTAGTGGAGATGTAGACTGTGGATCAAAACCAAAGGAGTCTTCCACTGGAGTAAGATAGCATCGCATCGGATGAGAAGAACCAGGCTCAGTGACTAGCTGGAGGAGATAAACTGCAGCGGCAGCGGTCAGAATATTTGGTGACCGCTTCCTCGTCATCTGTCATGACTGAGAGCAATAGTCCTCGTTATAAAGTGTTTGGTTATGTACCTTGAAACTTGTTTGATATCCAATTATTTTAAAAGATTAGATCGAATTAAATAAAATATTCTGAAATTTACACTTCGTATCTGCTTTTAAAACTTATTTTCATAAATACATATTTTTTTAATTTTTCTTTCAAAAATACATATTTTTTTGGTCTATATTTTATATGCAAAATATGAATGGTCCATATTTACAATGTAAATTTTATCTATGAAATACATATTTCATGTGTAAATATGAATGGTATGCATTTATAATATAAATGTTTACTACGGTTTATATTTTTCCACATAAATTTGACCTATGATATATATTTTAAAATATGTCAATTTTTAGTATAATTTTTATTTATGAAATATAGACCGTTGTATACATTTCATGTTAAAATAGTGGTAGTTTACATTTCTCCAAAAAGGGTATAAAATGGTAATTATAAAAATAAAAATAAAAAAAGGTAGTTATGGAAATATGGTTTTGAAAACGAGTATTTATGAACTTTTCCCAATATAATAAGATTATAGTCCAATCCTATCACATATTCGATATGCTATTTTTTGTTAAGATAGGATTAGCATGTATAATTTATAGTTTTAACTAAATAACAATTTTTAGGCTTGATTAATTAGAAAAATGCACTTTTAAAAATTAATTTACAACCATTTCTAAAAGTACATTTTATAGCAATATCATTTTTGAAAACTTATTTAAAAAATATCAATTCTAAAAAATATTTTAAAAAATACCACTTCAAAAAAAGGATTTTGAAAATACCAATTTTAAAACAATTTTGGAAAAAAAAATATCTTTTTATACAATTATTTGGAAAAGACCAGTTGGAAAATATATTTCGAAAAAAATTATTTCTGGTTTTACCACTTTTATAAGTTAAATTTCGAAAATGCAACTTTTAAAGTTTGATTTCAAAATATTTTTCATTACTTTAAAAACATTCTATTATTTTTAAACAAATTCTTAATCCCTCTTAATCCTAAATTCTCAAAAAAGATAAGATTATCCCTTAACGGTATTATAAGATAAGATTATCTATTTTAAACCGTATTATTTTTAGAATGAATTATTTTAGAAAAACGAACGAAGGGAATAAGAGGAAGAAGAAAAAATAAATACACATAAAAGACGGGTGTAGAACTATTGAGAAAAGGAAAGAAGGAAAGGGCACATTTGAAATATCCACTGAAAAACCCACGAGCTTTGGGTCTTGTAGCCACGATTCCTCTTAAAGGAGCAATAGGTGGAGGTTCAAATCCCATCCTCACGTCTTCCCATACTAATTGTAACCATTAGCACTAATACCTGTAATCCAAAAAAAAAATAAATCCACTTAAAAACAGACGATGCTTTTAATTTATCAACAAGGAACCAAAGCCACTGACCGGAAGTTTATAGGACGGAACACACTCAACCAATCTCGAACTTGTTGATTCAGTTGGGACTACCAAGAAAGACAGCAAATTGAGTGAAAATACACAAAAGGAATTATTATTCGATCAAAAACTGAGGCTGTCATCAAGGCTTACAATGTTTAAATAAATCCTAACTGAAATATTCCAAAATAATAAAGATGATGATTTTTTTCCAGGAAGGAAAAAAATCAATAATGATGAAATTAAAAGTCCTATTCTTTAGGATCAATCGAAAAAAAGTATTTTTGAAAGTCTAAACGATTGAAATTGCCCGAAATCAGTCATTTATCAGCGAGCTTATTTTGGTTCGTTGGGCCGATTCCATCCAAAATTCTCTAAAAGCGGACACTCCAAAAGCCTTCTCTAATACTCTGAAAATTACCTTATTTATACCTACGACAATCCCACTTTTCTATAAAATCCATTTCTTTCCACACTGCATCACCTACCTAAACTCAAATGCCATCCAATCCCCGTACAATGACAAATTCGAGTTGGAAATACATAAAATATCACTTTCGTGGCAATAGTGTATAAAGCTCCAATAAAACCAAGATATCTCGTTGTTGGTGTTGTTTTTACCAGGTGTCCACATGTCTGTAAACTGCTGACATTGTATCTATCAACTATCCACGTATCCTTGCTATCTCGGAGTGCTTTTATCTTTAGGTCGAGGCAATGAGACGGGGGTGGCTACCTGTAAAGACTCCCCGATGCTTAAGTCAGTGAATTATTCCTGTGGCCGAATAGCAGAGATTAAGTTTTTCTCTGTAAGTGTTTTCCTGTATATCCTTCCTCTCAGGGAGAAAATAGGGCTTCTAAATATAATCTTAGGGCTGGGGGCTTTTTGGCTCTCAATCCTAGGATCGAGTACTTTTTTTCCATCATGACTTACTCCAGAAATCACGAGCCGTGGTTACCGTGATTTCTCTTGCATCGTCGTGGCCTGCTTTCTGTCGTCCCCTATGACTCCAGCCTGTCGGGGGCGAGACTTTAACAAACCGCGCATTCTGTCAGGATGATTTGCTCAATGCGCACACCTACCTAGGATCGCATTAAATACTCTGTCTGGGTCTGGAGCAGTTAGTTGACTCTCATGGTCTTCTAGCGGAAGACCCTCGAGGCTCCCAACCCCCAGCTGTCAAGGTGAGAATTGGGTTAGGCCGAACCCGTCTAGGGTCTGGGATGGATTCGGCCCTAGCCTTGGCTAGCCCACAGGGCCTATGTTGTATGATGTGTGAATCACGTAGCTTTTAATCGGTTGCTTTGGACACGTGTTGGACGGTGTGCCCCTTATGTGATCTGTTTTGCCACTTAATCGTCCACGTGGTATATGATTTAGGAACAGGCTCCACAACTGCCCTCATTTCCCTAGTTGATGGATTCGTATCCATCAAGTGGAGAAATTGTATCTCCAGTCCTCCAATTCGAGGGGTATACGTGGCCTCCCACAGTCATTTCTCCCTAATTACTGACGTTGGGGCACACCATCTCGTGTCATAATTTTCAAATTTTTTAAATTCTAATACCTCTATCTTCCTTGCTCTATTCTCTTCTAGGGAAAATTCTTCGGCTCCCCCTCTATAAAAGCTGTATTTACGCTCATTTCTTACTTTACCAAAATCTCCAACCATTCTAGCTTTCTCAAATTGTAGGATTTCCGCATCTCCCATTTTCCAATACCTTTCGTCTTCTTCGATCGCATCTAATATAATGGCCCTGAATCAGAGTCAGAAACTTCGTCCCATCGTGGACTCCAAATTGGGTTCGTTAAGGAGGCAGCTTTGCTTTCCCGGCAGAGTCACTTTAGAAAGGGTCGAGGGTCCAGCGGACTAGTACCTTCACCCCTCTGCTCCAGAAGGCTCCATCGTCCTGGGGAGGAGGCACTTGGAATGGCTTTGGTTTCCTCTTCCTCCCCTGGTCCATCAGTTCTTTAGCCTTACGGGGATTCACCTGATGCAGCTCAATGCTAACAGGGTCATGATCTTGATGGGGCTCTCTGCTTTATCAGTCCTCAATGTGCATATCGACCTGAAAGTGATCTTTTATACCTACAAGCTTACCCTTATCCCCAAAAAGAGATCTTACCCTACTTTCTATCTCCAGCCGCTCCCGGGCCGCCATATTTTCTGGGGCTTACCGACATCGGACAAGCAATGAGACTCCTATTCGAGGATATACACCGTCGGAGGGGTATGGTGCTCTCCCTGGGTGAATGGAGAGCGTTTCTAAATTCCCTCATTCTTTCTATAAAGTAAGTATTGAGTCGTGAATTTCGAGTCTGTGCATATTTCGTTTGTTTTTACTCATGATAGTTTGTCTTGTGCAGTCTCTGTGGAGGAGAGTAGGTTCGAACCGCAGTTGTCAACGGGACGGCTCCAGGAGTTGTAGGAGATCATTCTCTTTGAGTTCTCTGGGGATTGCCGACACATCTAGGCTGTTCTGAATTCTCAAGTGATGAACATGATGCTAAGGATAGTCTCATATCTCCTCTTCCTACTGGACACATGGGTCATCACCAAGCACCTTCATAGCCAGTTTGACGCATCCACCCTAAACTGATTCTGCTGGGATGAACAGGGTCGCATCGCCATGGTGGGTCGTCAAATCATGGCCTCAAGCTAGCTGGCGGGTCCCAATGACCTGTTGGCACCGACCAGTCACAAACTCGAAGAGGCGGTGAAGCTCGTGGCTGAAGAGTATGTCAGGTTCTACAGGGAGGAAACCGTTGCCCCCAAGAGGGCTAAGGGTGAGTTCGTTTTCATACCTTGGGGCTCTGTCGACCAGGTCATGGCTGTATTGTAATCATATTGCTCGCTCTTTGCAGGTTCGGACGCAGGCCCTTCAACAGGCTTTTCCCCGGTCAAGGGAGGTACCGCTATGCACAAGGCTCACTCTAAGGTTCCTGTTGGTTGGCGTTTGTTAGTGTCCTCCGAGGACGAGGCCTGGAGGTAGGAAGTTGTCATCCCAAGAACGGGCTCGGATGATGACCTCGAGGGTTTGTTTGTGACTAGAACAGGTCTACTCTGACCCTCATGAGGAGGAGGAGGTCCGTGCGAGGCGGCCCGTCTAAGGACATTGGTCAAGACAAGACTGAAAAATCACAACTGGGCATCCCTTCGACGGAGGTGGCAGCCAAAACTGCTAACGCAGTGGCAGTCGTCACAGCTTTTTCTGCCGAGGGTGCGCCTGGCGACGCCATACTTCCCACAGCGACCACTTTTGCCACTCTAAGGGCATCAAAAGAGGTTGCTGGAGTACACTTGATGGGGGGTGAAAGTGTCCTCACGGTCGGCGGGTGGAGTCGCGCTCCTCAGATGCAGATAACGCTCAAGTAGAGGGTGAGCCCGAGCTGGAGGCATTCTCCCTGGAGAACATAGAGCTTGTCGTCAGTCGCAGCATCACACAGGTTTGGTTCATCTTACTGTAAGCACCAGGTTCTTGGCATCCCCTCTGAATACTGACCCCTCTTTCTCGTATTTTACAGCTAGCCATTGTCTAGTCGTTCTACTCTTCTCGCGTTAGCAAGCTGGCCAGGCAGTTGGACGTCAGTGTCGTGATGACCGATCGAAGCGAGGCCGCCCTTGCTACATTAAGAGCGGATTTCAACTTGTACCGGAGCCTAGACGAGGCTAGGGTCAGCAGCGTGGTGGCCCACATTTTGAGCATCGAGAGGGCCAGGTGTAAGGAGCTGGTTACCAAGTTGGCCGAAGCAAAAACCGCCAGGCTAAGCTGAAGGTCAAGGAGTAAGAGCTACAAAACTCAGGGGCAGATATGGGTCTGGCTTTCATCGCTCACAACAGAGCAGTTGACGATGCTAAAGAAGTGAGGAAAGCCGAGGCGAAAGCCAGACTTGAGGCCCATTCCCTGCAGCACAGGCTCGAGCAGTCCAACAAGGTAATCCAACATCTCTATTCGGATCACAAAAAACTGAAGGAGGCTAATGTTGTGCTGTCTCGCAAGCGTGGTGAAGATCTCGCCGATATTAACAATCTTTTGATCTCGCCGATACCCAGAGTACGCGAGCGTTTTTGAGGTCTGCTGGCAAATTTTTGTTGCGCAGGAGTTTCCTCTTCGCACATTTTCTCGGGTTGTCGATAAGCGTCGTAAGTCCCAGAGTGCGAGCGCTTTTGAGGTCTGCTGGCAAATTTTTGTTGCGCAGTAGTTTCCTCTTTGCACATTTTCTCAGGTCATCGATGAGCGACGTGAGTCCTGGAGTGCGAGTATATTTTAGGTCTGCTGGCAAATTTTTGTTGCGCAGCAGTTTCCTCTTCGCACGTTTTCTCTTGTCGTCGACGAGCGACGTGAGTCCCAGAGTGTGAGCATTGATTGCGCGAATAGTGCATATGGTCCGCTCCTGGAGTGCGAGTATATTTTAGGTCTGCTGGCAAATTTTTGTTGCGCAGCAGTTTCCTCTTCGCACGTTTTCTCTTGTCGTCGACGAGCGACGTGAGTCCCAGAGTGTGAGCATTGATTGCGCGAATAGTGCATATGGTCCGCAACTGTGGATGGCCCTTTTCTGTGGCAATCTGGTAGTATTTTTAGCTTGCACAAATGAAACATTGGGTCTGCCGCTGTGGGCAGACCCTCTTCCGTAGCAGTCTGGTATCTTTTGCCCGCGCACCTGAGGCGTCGGGTCTGCCAGTGAGGGCAGGCCCTTTTCCAGAAGACCTTAACCTGTTCTGGAATTAAGTTTTATAATAATATGAACGCTCATATGGGTCTCATGCATGAATAGTGTGTGGGATCTGCCGTTATGGGCAGACCCCAAAGATAAATCTATGCGAAAAAAAAAAAAGAGAACTTGACCTGTTTAAGATTTAGGCTTTTCAACAACATAGGCATTCACATGGTCTTACATCATATGTGTGTGCCTTACACGTGATACTTTTTCAAGTGCAGAGCATTCCACGTGTTCGGCACATTTTTCTCCTTTTTGAGTTCCTTCAAGACATACGCACCATTATCGAGCACTTTGATTACCTCATAGGGTCCGATCCAATTGGAGTCCAGTTTCAAGGAATTCCATGTTCTAACTTTCAGGACCCAATCCCCCGGCGTCAAATCGTCGGGCACTAACCTTTTTTGTGTAGTAGGACTTAGTCTGCTGGTGGTATGAAGCCAGGTGGACCAAGGCCATGTTTCTCATTTCTTCTAAGAGATCTGTGTTGCAGCTTAACTGGTGCTCGTTTAGGGGGACATCTTTTACCACTTCGGAGCAGAGGGTCAGAAGGCCGACCTCGGTCGGGATCACAGCCTCTGATCCGTAGACCATGGTGAGTGGCGTTCTCCCAGTAGACCTCTGCTCTGTGGTTCGATGGGCCCACACAACGGCCGACAGTTCTTCTAACCACTTGTCTTTAGCCTCCTGTAAGTTCTTCTTGATTTTGCTGAATATAGCTTTGTTCGTCGCCTCTGCCTGACCGTTCCCCTGAGGGTAGTTCATACAACTCGCACAACTCCTTGAGCTTAGCATTTTGGAATTGCGTGCCATGGTCGGCGTGTATCTCTTTCGGGATCCCAAATCGGCAGATTATGTTCTTCTAGATGAAGTTAATCGTGTCTACCTTATTCACTGTCATGTAGGCTTCGGCCTCTACCCACTTGGTGAAGTAGTTTGTGGCCAGCAGGACGTATCTCTTTCCTCCTGGACTTCTGGGGAGCTCTCCGACGATATCTAGACCCCACTTGGCAAACAGCCAAGAAGTTATGTTCGAATGAAGAATCTCCGCTGGCTGACGTTTCATCGGGGCGAACATCTGGCATTTATCACATTTTTTTACAAATTTGGCTGCCTCCGCCATCATGTATGGCCAAAAATATCCAGCCGTTGGAGCCTTGTGGGCGAGGCTGAGCCCACCAGAGTGGTTGCCACATACTCCCTCGTGGATTTCCTCCATCAGTTTTTGCGCTTCGACAGGGCCTGTGCAGCATAGCATCGGACCCATTGTCGATCTCTTGTATAACTGTTCACCCATCATTGAGTACTTGGCAGCCTTTAATCTGACTGATCTCACTTCCCGGGGGTCTGCGGGTAGGTTCCCCAAAGTCAAATACTGCGTGATGGGTTTCATCCACCCTTCGTCAGCAGCGCTGGTTGCGAACACATGGTACGCAGAGGTCTGCGGGGGGTCCTCCATGCTCCCGCCTTCTAAGAGAACCTCTATGCTTCCAACGGTGCCCCCGATTGATGCACTCTTAGCTAGCCCGTCAGCCCTCTGGTTCATCTCCCTGGGGATCGGTTCGATATTGAAATTGCTAAAGCGAGCCTTTGCCCCCATCACCTTGGAGAAGTACCTGTGCAACCTCGGTTCTTTTACTTCGAAGTCTCCCCTGACCTAACCCGTGATCAACTACGAGTCAGTCTTCACGGCGATGTCTTCTACTCCGAAGTGTAGTGCCAACTCAAGGCCTTGCAACAGTGCCTCGTACTTCGCCTCTTTTTTAGTCGCCTGGAAGCTGAGCCTCAATACTTTCTCAACTCTGAGACCCGTTGGGGTCTGCAAGACTATCCCGATACCCGACCCTGAGGCATTCGTGGATCCGTCCGTGTAGAGCATCCAGGCTGAAGGGGGCTGAAGTTGAGACATCTGATTCGGGTCATGCCGCTCGCCAAAGGATTCAATTTCCACCAGAAAATCCACCATGACCTGTCCTTTCTTTGCCGTTTGAGGCTGATATTCGATATTGTATATCCCCAGCTCGATGGTCCATTTGGTCAGTCGTCCCGACAGATCTGGTTTGGCCAAGATTTGACGGATGGGGAAATCTGTATACACAGTGATCGAGTGCACCTCAAAATACTGCCGGAGTTTTTTTTTTACGTTGACCAGAGCGAGGATCAGCTTTTCTGCCACACTGTATCGGGTTTCGGCATCTAGGAGCATGCGGCTTATATAAAACACCAGTTTCTGTTTACCGTCTTCCTCGATGAATAGTACAGTGCTGACCGCTACTTCGAACACTGCTAAATAGGCGTACAGACGCTCCCCCTCTGCCGGGAAAGCCAGGATAGGTGGGTGACTCAGATACAGCTTGAGGTCTGCCAATGCCCTGTCCTGTTCTTCCCCCCAGATGGTAGTAGAGCTTTTCTTCAAGCATTAGAAGAAAGGCTTGCATCGGTCGGACATCTTGGATATAATCGGCTGAGAGCGGCTACCTTCCTGGCTAGGCGTTGGACCTCTCGAACAGATGAGGGTCTCTGCATATTTGCGATCGAGGTCAGCTGGATCGGGTTTGCCTCAGTACCCCTCCGGCTCACGATATGCCCCAAGAATTGCCCAGAGGATACCCCAAATGCGCACTTCTTGGGATTCAGACACATCTGATGCTGCCTCAGAATCTGAAAATATTTGTCCAGGTGCCTCAGATGGTCTGAATCCTCCCTGCTCTTTACGACCATATCGTCGATGTAGACCTCTATAGTCTTTCCTAGTAGCCTGGCGAACATTTTATTCATGAACCTTTGCTAGATTGCCCCCACGTTCTTCAGGCCAAACGGCATACGCCTGTAGCAGTACAAACCTCGCTCTGTGATAAAAACCGTGTGGATCTGGTCTTCCACGTACAGGGGGATTTGGTTGTATCCAGAGTAGGCATCCAGAAAGCTCATTCTGTTGGTCTCATCGTCGCATCTACCATTTGGTCAATTCTTAGCAGGAGGAAACTATCCTTCGGGCAGGCCTTGTTCAGGTTGGTGAAATCTATGCAAATACGGTCGTCGCCGTTTTTCTTTTTCACTAATACCAGGTTGGAGACCCATCGCGGGTATACGCATTCCCTGATTAGACCGCTCTCCAGCAGCTTTTCTACCTCTTTGTTGATTGTCCTATTTTTCTCTGGTGCAAACCTTCGTGGTTTCTGTCTGACTGAAGGGAAATGGGGATCTATGTTCAGCTGGTGGCAAGAGTGTACGGGGTCTATCCCGGGCATATCATTGTGGGACCACACGAAGTCGTCCTCATTCCGCTTTAAGAATCCTAACATTTCGTTCTTTTGCTCCTCGGGTAATAAGGCCCCGATTAGAATCACCTTTGCCAGTTCTTCCTCTTTCAAAGGGACCGCTACCAGCTCCTCGATCGTGGATTCCGAACCGTCAGACTCTTCTTCGATTCGCCTCATGTATGCTGGTAGGCGGTCCTTTGATTGCTATCCGTCCCTGGTTGCGGCGCTTGCACTCACGTCGGCTCCCCTCAGGGCGGCTGAAAAGCATTTCTTTGCGGAGGCCTGGTCTCCCTTGATGTCATTCGTGTACGTACCATCCTTTGATTGACATCTTAAGACCTGGTGGAGGGTGGAAGCGACCCTATGCATGGCGTGGATCCATCCCCTTCCCATGATGACGTTGAAGGAGGACTGGCAGTCAATGACGACGAAATCCACATCCAAGCATCTCTCAGCTATGCATACATAAAGGGTCACGATGCTCAAAGGGCAGACCCTTGTGCTGTCAAAAGCGAACAGCGGTTGACAGGTTGGCCTGAGTGTGCTTCTATCCAAACCTATATTCTCGAATGTGCTGAGGAATAGGATATCGATGCTGCTTCCACCATCGACCAGGACCCTTCCAACCAATGCGGAGCCGATCTGCAGTTTAATCACCAAGGGATCGTCGTGAGGATGGTGCACCATGGTTAGATCTTGCTGGGCGAAAACGATGGGGGCAGCGGATGTGCAGCTTTCTCTCGACATCAAGTGGTTGATGGAGTGGCCCATCCCCCTCAAGCGCTTCGCCCTACCCTCGGCTCTTTTGAGGCATCTTTCTTTTTCTTCTTGATCCTGGGTCGGCTCTGGTCTGCACACAATGGTCGGCACTATCCTCAGGGTCTGCTCTCATGACCCAGAGGCTTGGGCCTGCTTCCCTTTCTCAGGCCTGGTGATGTCTTCCAGTAGATGGGTTTTGCCGGTTTTCACGTACTGCTTCAACCTACCAGTGTGGATCGCCAACATGACCTGAGCGTAAAGGTTGCGGCAGTGGACGGTGTCGTGCCTGAAGTCTTTGTGGAACTGGCAATACCTGTTCCTGTTCTTCATATGCTCATGGACGCCAGATTTGGGTGGGTCTTTGAAAATGCCCTTGTCTTTATTTTGGAGGTAGATCACGTCGATCGGCATGTTGAGCTCATACTTCGGCAGAGGGTCACGAGTCGTCTTCCTCCTCTTGCCTCCCTCATGACCGTCCCAGACGGGGACTTCCTGCTTTGGAGCTGGCCCTTGGCCCAGTGAGGGCCTCTTTACCCCTTGCGGGGCTGGGGGTTGTACTGGCGTTGCTGTTATTGCAACAGAGGTCTTGGGCGCCTTCTGGTGGCTTTCTAGCACCTTGAATACCCCTTCTGACTTTGCCTGGACATCTGCCATATCGTACGGAAGATTTAGAATGAGGTGGTCCGATAGCATTGATCCTGGCCGCAGGCTCCTGACGAACGAGCCTGCGGCTTGGACCGAGTCGGCGTTATGGACCAGTGACATTACCTCGTGGAAACGCGAGAGATAATCCCGCGGGGACTCATTTGCGGCCTGCTCCAAATGGTCTAGGTCTCGTATGGTTTTTTGTTGTCTTCGGACACCTGCGTACTACTTCAGGAAAAGTTTGCAGAAGTCTTCGAACCCGTTTATGGACTTTTCCGGGAGCTGCTTGAACCATAGCAGGGCTGGTCCCGCAAGGGTCGTAGAGAAGACTTCATAGGTCACGGTCTCGTCCCTGGTCTCCAAGGCCATCTTCTGCTGAAAGTGGTATATGTGGTCGAGGGGGTCGGTTTTCCCCTCGAACGGCCTGAAAGTCGGGGTCGTGAAATCCCTCGGTCTGGGTTCCATCTGGATCCAGTCAGTGAAGGCCGTCCGGTTGATGCCTCGCACAGTTTGTTCTGCCAGATCATCCGGGGTCTGGCTGTGATGGGTGCCGAGTCTCTTACCCAACTCTGCCATCATCTCTTGCTTCCAGTCAGGGGGGCATACCCCCAGGGCTTCCATGGTGTCTTCCGCCCGTTGCCCCCCTGGTTTGGAAGGGTCTCGACTGGCTTTGTCATGCCCCCTGCATCCGTGACCCGGATGGGACGGGAGCTTCTCACCGCGGTTGGCTTCCAAATTCTTGCTAGACTTCTTCGTCGAAATCTTCCCTCCGCTGGGTCCTGTCTTCACTCGCCAGTAACCCTTCGAGGCAAGCGTTATCTCTGTGTACCTCTGCGACCTCATCCCTTAAACCCAGGATGGCCTCGTGGGCCATCTCTGCCTTCCGGTTTGCTTCCGCCAGGGTGGCAAGCATCTGATCCAGATCTGGTCGTGCTTCTTGGGAGCTCCCTCCGGCATCGGGACATGTGCTCCTGATTGTCATTCTTGAGGGTACCATCAGACGTTGTATGGCTTTTCGTTCGGGGAGAGCGCGGTCGTGAATCTCCTACTCTTTTTCTCACGCTCAACCTCTTTTCCACAGATGGCGCCAAACTGTTGGAGCAAGTTTCTCACCAGCCGTCCACGTATCTCGAACTACTGATGCTGTATTCTCCAACTGTCCACGTGTCCTCACTGTCCCAAAGTACTCTGAACTCCAAGCAAGGTCGGAAAGGTGAGGGTGGCTACCTGCAAAGACTCTCTGATACTTAAGTCAGTGGTTTATCTTTGATACAGGGTAGCAAGAAAATATTTCAGTATGAATATCTCTTTTTTTTCTTTCTTGCTCATAGGCTTTTCTATATATTTCTTTTTGTAAGCGTACATACTCCTCTCGGGAACGCAAGGCTCTTATATAAATAGTTCTGAGATTGTGAACTATGCGGGCCTCAATCTCAGAACTGAGTACCTTTCTCCTCAAAATCTTTTTCAGAAGTCACGGGTCAAGATTTCCGTGATCTCCTCTGTATCGCCGTAGCCTGATTTCCGCCGCCTCCTACGGCTTGAATCTGTCAGGGGTGAGATTTGGGTAAATCGTCATTCTGTCAGGACGGCTTGCCCCTTGCGCACGCCTACCTAAGATCGCATTAAATGCTCTGTCTGGGTCTGGGGTCGTGAGTTGTTTTCTATTGTATTCAGATGGAGGATCCTTGGGGCTTCCGACCCCCCTAACTGTCGAGGTAAGGGCTATTGTACTCAGGTGGAAGACCCTTGGGGCTTCCAACTCCCAACTGTCGAGGTTGGGGTCGGACTGGGCCAGACTGTCCAGTGTCTGTGATGGGCTCGGCCCAAACTTCGGACGGCCCAATGGCCGATTGTGAGATCACGTGCGACCCACGTGGCCTTCCACGTGGCGTATGGCTTGGGAACAGGTCCCATAGATACAATGTTATTTCCATGACTTATCATACTTGTTTTTTATTATGTATTTTTGTGTCTGACATTGCATATTTTTTATATCTTATATGATTTCAAGTTTAATTATTTCTATTTTATTCCATAATCTTGCTCATTATTGAATTTTTTTTAAGTTTAATTGCTATACTAATAGACATAATTCTTTTTAAGTAATTATGAATTATAAATTATTAATTATTATGTAATAAAAAAATTATTTGAAAATTGAGAATAAATATAAATTAAAATATTAAAATGAATGTGAGAAATGATAATTAATTTAAACTTTTAGAGATAAAATATATACCAACTAAATTAGTACATACTCAAATTATATCAAAATGTAAAATTCAAAAATTATAATTGACAACTAACTAATATTTTTCTTCACCCTCAAGAATTATTAAAGATAGTTTTGACTTAGATTCTTAATATCTTTAAACTCTTTGATTAAGACTTATTATTAAATTTTAGAATTTTTTGTGTTAAAAAAATTAAAAATTAACATAATACTTATAATATATATTATTTAAACAAGAAAATATTTTAATTTTTATTCTTTTCTAATTTTTTTTAACATTTATATTGTTATAATTATGTCCAAAAAAAATTAAAATAAATTTAAATCATGTATATTGTTTTTGACAAACTAATTATTTTTTTTTTTAACGGTTCTTCGATGACTAATCGTAACGTAACGTGCTTATTGCAGCTCTTTAGCGCCGGCCCGTTTGACACCGCTGTTCTCCATCCAGAAAAATCCAAAACAAAATAAAACGAGAAAAACCCCCCCGCCCCTGGCAAACCCCTAAAAAGCTCCTCTCTCTGAAGCGAAACCCAATGGCGGCTCGCCTGGCGCTCCGTCTCAGATCCCATCTCCTCCGCGCCACCACAACAACAGCCGCCACCGCCACCTTCCGCCGACAACCCATCTTCCAATCTCCACCGTTGATCCTCTCCCCGCTCTCCCTCCACCGCCCGATCCCTGAAAACCTCGCTCTCGGGCTCCGGTTCCTCTCCACGGCCCGGAGCAGCCCGAAACGGGCCAAGTCCGTCGACATCGGTGCCCGGGCCCGGCAGATGCAGACCCGGCGGCTCTGGCTCTACGCCCTCAGCTTCGGCTGCGTCGCTGGGTTCATCGTCATCGTCCTCAACTCCTTCCAGGACCAATTGGTCTTCTACGTCACCCCAACCGAAGCCCTCGACAAATTCGTAGCTAACCCTAGCAAGAGCAAGTTCCGGCTGGGGGGTTTGGTCCTCGAAGGCAGCGTGGTCCACCCCTCTTCCTCGCCGGAGATCGAATTCGTTGTTACGGATTTGATCACCGATATTCTGGTCAGGTTCCAGGGCAATTTGCCCGATTTGTTTCGGGAGGGGCACTCGGCGGTGGTCGAAGGGTTTGTTAAGCCGATCACCGACGAGATTCGGAACGAGGTTTCTGCGAAAAGCGTTTCCGGGAAGGCGAGGAGCGGGGAATGCTACTTCGTGGCTACGGAGGTTTTGGCTAAGCATGATGAGAAGTATATGCCCAAGGAAGTGGCTTTGGCGATTGAGAAGAATAAGAAGAAGATTGAATCTGAAAAAGCCGTTGGGGCCGAGTTTAAGTCGGAGTAGATAGATGGGTATGATTCAGAATTTGAATTCTATGTTGGTATAAATATTGAGTAATGAGTATATTATACAGGAAGGAAGAACCGGATAATTGAATAGCTTTGGTTGATTTGATGTTTGATTTGTAGTTAGGTCGGATATACCAGTTTCTATTGAGCAAGAGAGTTAATTTTATGAGGGAAGAATCATAAGATTCAAATTTTGGTGTTGTATTGAACATCCATTGGTGATTTTGTAACCTTTTTCGTTTAAATGAAATAAAGCCATTAATTGGGAATGGCGAGTTATCAGGAACTTTGGCTAGTGTTTTTTGTATCTAATTTAGGTGAAATAAACTGTTATGCTCTCAGAAAGATGAACTTTGTTGCTTGCTTTCTTGTTGATTGAGATTTCTTAGTTGGTTAAATGACTGATTGTAGCTGCTTTATATTTGGCCTATTTGTTTTTTTTTTCGTTTGTATCTAGTCTGATGGTGGGCATTGTTCTAATCTAAGGCATCAAGGAAATTTACAATTTCGTTGGAAATACTGGTGAATACACATGTTTTGAAGCTGGCCTTTTTGGATTCATACTGTTAACATTGGAAATGTTGATCAACAAAGATAACTTGTATGGCTTTAGGTTGTTCAGTTACTGGAAGAATGAACATAGTTTTGGGCCGATGGTGGTAATGGATTTCTAAGGATGTCTTTCGGTTACGTGCCTTTTTTGCTGCTCGCTTTATTAGATTTATGTGCATATTCCCCTTATTCTACCAGTTTAATGTTGTTACATCATGTCCTCTTAGGCATGAATTCTAGATGTATCCCAAGTTCATTTTCAGGAAATTGAGTAATTAGGTTGGTAATTTTGAGTTATAGGTTAGTGTCGAACTGAATCTTATAATGGTGACTAGAAATATGTTAGCAATTTGAAATCCCAATAACTAAGAATTCAATACACCCCTGTTCGAGATAGACCGTAGAATTCAGGAAAAACCATTTTCTGAAGAATCTGAACATACGTGAATATGTGATACACCGAGTAGACTATCTGACTGTGAATACCAGAGTTATAAGGAGATACTGTAGCCTCCAGTTTTGCACTCGAGCCTGCTAAGTGGATTGGAAGATTTAGTAGGAGATGAAGGTTTAAGTAAAAGAAAATGAAGATAACTTCAAAATTAGAGCTGTGGACTCTAGATTGACTATTTTATAGTAATAACGTGCACAATTCTGCCTTAGCGTCTACAACAATCAGTGCCTGCAGAGCATTTGGCGGAAAGGAAAAAAAAAAAAAAAAACAAATAAATAATTTTAAAAAAATAAAAATAAAAAAAGGCTCAGTTTGGAATTCAGGGAGTGGTACATTGATAGTTGTGGCTTCAAGAGATCAAATAGGGCTATTTTCACAGTGGACTCCTAGGAATCAATTCATAAGATGTGCACATGGGTTCATTTGGCTCTGTATAACATGGAGAGATAAAGATCATGACTGGTCTTTCAATTTTTCAGTTGTAGTGGTCCTAGTTGAAAGATTCTTTTTCCCTTTTACGGGCTGGAAAATCTATTACAGTTTTGTTTTGTAAAAGTAAACTTAAAAACGATACAAAAGCTGAGTTCAACTTTGAAGACACAAATTAATTGTTGGGTTGGTATTTGAAACTTTGCATCATATGATAATTGTGATTTGTGATTCCTTGCGCTGAAAGCTTTGTCTGCTGCTCTTAGGAGTCCATCGATCAATTCTTTTGGCAGTGTGTATAGTCTTTTTCCCCCCAAGCCTATGTATTTACACAGCCTTCTCTTTCAAATTAGCCAAAGAAATGTCTCGTTACATCTTTTGCACTAATGTATTATGCCACTTTTATTGTCAATCTCCTTTCTCTTGAAAGAAAAAGTTATTACAACCTAAAGGAACAAAAAGAATGACAACCTGATTCGGTTAATCAGGCAATACTGACGTAAACGTCAAAATTTGAATAATAAAAAGAGCCCACCCCAAAGGGGGGAAAGATGTGGATCCTTTTAGTTCAGTCTGTTTTCACTTGGTAGACATCTAAAGCATGAATAAGGACATAGAAAGTCAGTTAGGAAAATCTTTATCTGGTGTGGCCAACGTATCACCTGTGATCTTTTCCTTGAGAAACACCACCCCCGATTTGAACCTCTTGACCACATTGTAAACAAAAGAGAGTATAGCAAGCCTTGCATGCTCTTACCCTGGGCACACCTAGGTCCTGCACATGGTGCAAAAGTTACTGGCGGAAGTCTTTTTTATTTTTATTTTTTATGTAATTGTATTCGTCTGTTAGACGGTTAGTAGGGGAGGAGGGGGACTGGGGGTGAAGATTAAACCTTACACCTCTTACTTCTCGAGAAGAAGTCTTGGCCACACGTGCTAACAGCTCATGGTGGCAGAGGTCTTGCTTTTAGTTCCTAAATTTTAAGCTCAAGAACAGTACTTTCCAAACTTCTTACAAAATTCTCCATCAGTAATTTTTATATTTCTTGTTAAAAAGTTCTCCCTTGGTCGTTGTTGCAACGTTTCTTGTCCAAATTTTGACAGAAACGTGTGCTGTAACAAGACTAACATGAAAAGTAGGTACTGATAGATGTTATTCCTCTCTCTTTTACAGATATTTTGCAATATTCTAACAGTAAGAGTATGACAAACTTTCCTTCCCTTTGCAGTAGTAGTGTATTTAGCATAGGTGAAACCAGTCAAGGCCTATCTGAAAGTGCCCTGAACTGGTTGGGTGAGTCCCATAACCTCATTTAGCACATTCCAAGGGTCCTCCTGGCCTCTGAGGCTGAAACGTGCTTTTGCTCCTTTTTTGTTTTTTGTTTTCAAGAAACAAAAAAGGCAACTATCAGAAATGACAGCACAATTTTTATTCTGTTAGTAAACCAAGTGATCCCTATAGAAGCCAATTAAAGAAACGTGTTTATAGAAGTCTGAAAGATGATATTAGTACCAGCTAGGACCTTGTGGTATATTTCATGATGAAAGCCATGGCGCTATACCATGCAGTAAAAATAAAAAATAAAAAAATAAAAAAAAAATACATTTTCTTGTCTGCTATCTCAGCCTCAGCCTTGTGTTTTCCCGGACGGGTCAGTGGCAAAAGTGCTCCTGATGCCATTGCAGCCTTTAACTCATTCAGGACCGCTTTTGCGCCCTGTTCGCCCTGTAGAATGTGGTTCCCGGTACATTTGAAATAAGGGAATGCATTACCAACATAACGTCTTCAGATTTATCAATAAGCCTTGAAATTTTCTCAGGTTCATTCTGTCCCAAGAAAAACCTACAGGTAAGACCAAGTGTTTTGGGGATTATTTCTTTTTTTTTTATTATTATTATTTTCCTTACAAGTATAATTTGATTAGGGTTCAAAAAATAATTGGTGGTTTCTGACATGGCAGGTCCAAGTCTAATTGGCAAAATCTCATTAAAAAGGGTCCCACTTCGTGCCATGTCCAAGCCACCTCATTCACCAAGCTACAAACCACATGCCGTTTAGCTAATTCAATCTAACTAAAAACGACATGTCACATATGGTGATATGGAATGGAAGACAATGCCAAGCAATTCTAGAAGCAATAAAATGTCACAATTCCGTTGGACGGCTTCTTTCAATTTTGTAGAAAATTCTAGAAGCTATGAGGTGTCAACCTCATTTGAAGACCCCTAGAGAATTCTAGTTGCTACGAGGTGTCGCACTCGGATTTACCCACTTCTAAGCATAAATTAATTCATTTGCTCTCTTCCTCTCTCTTAGCCGAAGTGCACTTTTCTCTTTTCTTGTTTAGTTGTGTTCTTCTCTTATTGTTTCATTTGGTTTTGGTTCATCAATCCATAGCCAATGTTTTGTTTCTTAATTGCCGAGCCATTAATTTCTCTTCCAAGCACTCGTTCTCTCTCTCTCTTTCCATTTGAAGCCATTAATCATCGCAATTGTTGATTTTGCTTCTCCTTGCCATTCATTAACTTGATCAACCAAAAAATTCAACATTGATCCAAATCTCTCCGTTTTGTCATTCCCTTGCTCATGTCATCTCTTTTCCTTAAGTTTGAATTTATGGCAGTTCTCCTCTTGCTTCTTTTTAAGGAGGTTACCTCATGAGATCATACTTTCTATTTGAGTTTCTTTTACATTCTATGTTCCTATCTTCTAATCCATTACTTCCTTATGCTTCATGTTGAACGTTGGTCCTTAATTGGGCTGCCCATATTGTTGCGTGACCCAATCTACTATACTAATGAGGATAGAGTATGAATCTGGTTAAGGTGTAAACATCTCACATTTTTTATATGGTTCAGTGAACGCACTATATTTGATACACATTCAATACAAAAATATTATCTTTTTCATTAAGAAATATTTTCTATTCATTATTAAATAGATAATCATCCTTAATAGATAAAAAAAAATAGATGCACTTTTTCTCTCGAAAAAAAAAAATACGTACGTATATTTAGTTGGGAAAAAAAAATCTCTCTATCTTTCTCTCTCTCTCTCTGTTCTGTCTCCCTAGTCTTCCAAATAGAGAGGCCCTTGAGTTATGGATTTTGTAGTGCTTCTATTAGTAACATCTGTAAAATCCCTTAAATTTTGGAAGGGTATTTTAATCTTTTGAAATATATATATATAAATTGAATTAAAAATTCAAATTTTAGATTAATTTGAAAGAAATTTTGATAGAGGGACTAATTTGCAAAACTGAAGGACTATTTTGAAATAAAATTTTAAAATTAAAGATTTATGTGTAATTTTTAAAAAATTGTACTGCTCATTTAAAGGCAGACATGTGGCATGCATCTTCCCCTTAGCATCTTCTCTCTCTCCCGCGATTTTCTAGCCAAGACCCGAAAAACCGGCGAAGTTCCGTCGAAGACCTTCCCAGCATCATCGAGTGCCACTACCAACCGTGGTCGATAGCTGGAGGCCGAACGATCCTCGCGCCACTGTCCCCGCTGCCTGACGACGTCCCGTTCGCCGCCGGTGACGCATAGAAACCATGATCTAGTTTCCGGTGCCGGTTCCAATTCCGGCGACGTTTCGCCATGAAATCGGTTGTGTTCAACTCGTCTCATCACGATCTTCAACATGGTATATATATCTTGACTCAATATTGTCCGGATTGAATTTTGCTATTTTTGTTAATTTTGAGCTATTTTAGTTTTATATTTAAATTTTTCAATCCGACCGTTGGATCATACAATAAACCTCATATTTGTGATGTACTCGTGAAAACAAAAATTTTGATATATATATATTGTGTATATTTGGTGACGGACAAGAAAATCTAAATCTAACGGCTTAGATCGTCTCGTTTTACATGCCGTGGGCCTAGGTTCGGCCCGAGCCCGAATCAGTCAAATTTTATGTCTAACCTAGCGTTTATGGGTGCTCTGAATTCAGTGGTGAAGTCCGTTTAACGATCTGAAACTCCAATTGAAAATCAAGTTTTCAAACCTATCGATCAAAGGCTCTAAAACGATGCCCGACCTTCCAATCGATACCCAAATGACGCCAAATTTTCTCCACATCTCCGTAGCACTATTTGAGTACTCAATTGAGGTAGGGGATTCAATTTCCTTATTTTCTATTATTTTCATTAAAATTGGAATTTATTCTGAAAAATGAAATTTTGTGATTTTATTAAATTGGATTATTTGAATAGTTATTTTAATTAACTATGAATTTGTAAAACATTGTAGACTGCTCTAGATATTTTTAAATATGATTTTGTACAAATTTTTTTATACTTGGAATTTGGTAAAACTATAGAAGTTATACTTTTGGATTTTAAAGTACAAAATTGATTTTAATTAAAAATCAGAGCATGTCTATGATGTCAAACCACTACATGGTTGTTTGAGACTTTATATATATTGCACATTTCATATGATCATATATGAGAATCGTCTTAGGTATCACGGTATTGTAGTAGGCGGACTAGTACACCCACCTTCAGTGAGATCCTGTAAACCCGCATGGGGTTTGTTTTCTGACTATCTCCATTCGGTAGGCATAGGCATTCGGTGCCCCTCAGGTTCAGTAGGTGTTGACATATGGGTGTCCCTTTAGTTTTCAGAGATAGATGTCAGGCAGAGAATACTCAATACATGTAGTATAAGTTGTTCTAGTTGTGATGAGAGGATGAAAACTCATGTGATGTATTGATTTATGTAATGTGCACTATACTTATTTTATTATAGTTTTCTATCTGTTTTAACCTGAATATATATCTTGTTTTAGTTTGACCATGATTTTCTGTAAAGATTTCCTATATATGTTTCGAATGCCCCATAGTTATTAAAATGCTTTCTAGAATTACTAATTATGTAGTTGTATTGAGAATTACGATAAAGGTTTTTCCTAAAAAGGTAATTAAGTTTTCTACTGAGCATTCACGTGCTCACTCCCTACTTCCTTCCTCTTTCAGGTGTCAAATTATTCTGTGATAGATATTCGTGTGGCTTGGCAGCATGTTTGGCATATGCTTGTAGTTCCAGTTCTCTTCATTGGTTGGTTCGTACTCTGTATCATTTTATCATTTTCTAAGTCAAAAATTTATTTAACCATTAGTAGTATATTTACTGAGTGGATGTATGCGGATGATTTCGATATTTAATCGAGTACTTAGACACAGAAATGATTTTATGAAAATTATTTTAACTAGGGGTATATGGTTTTAAATTGAACACTTTCGTTAAACTTAATGATTTAAATAAAAAGTTTCTAAAATTTATTATTTATCATTTCTCTCAATTTAAAATTAAAAATATCTTGGAAATTTAAAACTAGTAGATAATGTTATAATTTCTCGAGTTGGTCCAATATTAAAATTTATTTACTCTTGAGGACTAAAACTTAAATTTTAAGTATTCGAATTTTTCTGAAAATTTTAGAAATTTATGTTTATCAATATTTTTTCACATAAATTTATTAAAAATCATGATCTTGGATTTTTGATCGTGACAACATCATTCACCATAAGTATGGAAAGGAGACCGAACCTTTCAGTGCCATAGACACTTCTGCATGCAATATTTGGATGGAATGTTTCCTTTTTCATCACTTACATCGCTTGGCATACACAAAATCAAAGTCGCCAATGGGTAGTAAGAAACGACGAACCTTGTAAGCATGATGTTTTCACTTGCCTTAATTGAAAATACCCTTACACTATAGAAGTTGATATAGATGACAAGTTTACGCATGTTTGGATGGCCGGATAAATATGAGATTGAATAAGATTAAATTAATTCCATGTTTAGTGAATATGAAAGGAATTAGATAGAAATAAAATAATCTACTTCAAAAATAGTAATTCAATTCTTAGAAGAGAATAATTTTATCTTTTTGAGAATTTGGAATTAAGAGACATGAGGAATTTGGTTAAAAATAATAAATGTTTAAAGTGGTTTAAAAATTGGTATTTTTGGAATACTTTTAAAAATGGTATTTTTTTTTAAATTCAACTTTTAAACTGGTAAATCAAAAATGGTATTTTCAAAATACTTTTTAAAGTGGTATTTTTGTAAATACATTTGTAAAATGACATTGTTTATAAAATTATTTTAAAAGTGGTATGTTTCTAAATTAATTTCAAATGTAGTATTTTTCTAAATCAATCAAACCTCAAAGTTTATTTTTTTAGTTAAAAATATGAAACACACATACTAATCTTAACTCAACAAAAATTAGCACACCAAACATGAGATAGGATTCTCATC
>JXTB01000102.1:207740-233491 GCA_002914805.1 Parasponia andersonii | reverse complement strand
CAGGAACTCGATCGTTTCGCCAATCAGAGGCCACCCCATGCTTCCAGGTGGCAGATTCTTATTGGAAGATTTGGTTCTAAACACGACGGCGTATACGGCTAACAAAACTGGAGCTGAACAAAGGAGGAGGTAGAGGGCCTCCATTGCTTTTGTGATGAGAAATTTTTTTTAATTTTTGGGGTAAAATGAAGAGAAGTAGTAGTGGTAGTCAGGACGAAAAAAGTGGAGTGTATATATAGGAGGAAAGACCAGGTTTTGTTATTATTTTTATGCATTTTAATATTATTTGTTAAAGAAGTGTTATATTTTATAATACTCGAGTATTTTACAACAGTAGCCGTCAGGTTTGAATTGTTAAGAGGATTTTGGTTTTTAGTTGAATTTTAGAAAATATGGCACTGAGGAGTACAATATGCATTAGATTAAATAATGAATTGTTTTTATTTATCAATTTATTGAATATAGTTCCAAGAAATGGTGTCAAAGACGACCAACATAATTAACAATGGACCCGCGAAGAATATTCATTTTAATCCATTGGTTTGGAAAAAAGTTAAGAAGCAAAAGTTTAAATTAGTGGACATTATAGGTGATGTCCAGTAACAGCTTGACTAGACTTTGTTATTATACAATCCAATTAGTCACATTAAATATACGTATCCTTTCTCTTCTTTTTTTTTTTTTTTTTTTGTATATAGATGTCTGTGTCATTAATGCACTCTAAAATGCAAAGGTTCATAATCAAATCAAGCTATAGTCAAATTATTTATAATGCTAATTTGAACAGAAACCAAATAATAATGTGTCCCAATATTGGTGTAAGTGTGTTTGTTAGTGCTAGAAATGTTAATCAGGAGAGCAATTGGTGGAGAATTGATGATGACGTTTTAAGAATTAGAAAAAAGAAAAAAAAGAATTACTATCAAACTTTAAGCTAAATATATATATATAGACACTAATTGAATAGGTATTTTTTTTTCTAATATTATTTTGACTAATTAAAATTTTTTTTATATATTTTTTTTATATTTAAGTAAAAAAAATAATATTAATAATACATATTTTTTCATATATTTTATTATAGTTATTAAATCACCGTCAATAACTAAAAAAAAATACCACACATATAGGTAAAAAAAAATATCTACTAGATTGGCAATATATATTATTTAGAAAAAACAAATAGTAGGATTAATACTTCCAATGATTATAATATGGATACACAAAATAAAAGAATATAATTATAGCAGATAAATATAAACTGGAAACGAAGTTAAATGTCATGCTTCAAATCCGAATATTAATTCAGATATATACATATATTTATATATGAGAAAATAAAGATCAGACAAAATTATATTAGACTGAATATGTTTATATCATGATCAGGTTTTCTTTGGCTTTGAGTAGATCATCACATTATTAATTAGAGTATCAAATTATAAGCTTACTGTTTCTTTTGTTTGATTCTGTGGAGATATAAATCATATATATATACATATATTATTCATAAATATTATTGTTTTATCCTGTTAAAATTCATCACCCATATTTTTCAAACTAAAATATAAAGAAAGAAAGATATTTAATATCAAGTTATTATTTTTATTTATTTATTTTCAATCACTCAAATTATAAAAATCGTTGAATAATAATTTAACGCAAAAAAAAAAACTTAAATAGTACCTATTAGATTTTTATTAGATTTATTAGATTGAGACTATATATATATAGAGGTTGTCAATCCAATAGGTATTGTTTTTTTACCTATGGGTATGTATTTATTTTTTTTTAGCCGTTGGATCACTAATGGTGATCCAAAGGCTATAATAAAGTGCATGAAAAAATATGCATCATTAGTGCTCTTTCTCTCTCTTACTTTTTATAATAAAAAAATGTGCATATTAAATTTTCTTTGGCCAAATTGATATCTATGCGTAGATAAAAAAAAAAATACCTACTGGAATAGTGCCCATATATATATAATGAGCACCAATCTAGTAGGTATTTTTTTTTTTTTTACCTGTGCATAGGTATCAATTTGGCCAATGAAAATTTAGTATCCATATTTTTTTTATTATAAAAAGTAAAAGAGAGAAAAAGCATTAATGATGCACATCTTTTCATGAACTTCATTATAGTCATTAGATCACTATTAGATAGTGATCCAACGGCTAAAAAAAATTACCTACCTATAAGTAAAAAAAAAAAATACCTATTGAATTGGCAACCATATATAATCTTTAGCTCCGATTGAATTCAATAAAATATATCTACTGACATAGCTCAATAAGTAGCCTTGTCAGGTATAGATTAGTAGTGTATAATTATAAACCAAGAAAGATCCATGTACGGAATGTTCCATAAAATAAACCACAAACATGCATATTACGTGTGTTATTGCTATAATAATTAATGCAAGAGCATGTTTGTCACGATCAAAAATTAAAATCTATGATTTTTAGTAAATTTAAGTGAAAACAGCGATAAACAGAAATTTTCAAAATTTTCAGAAGAAGTCAAGTACTTAAAATTTAAGTTTTAGTCCTCAAGAGTAAGTAAATTTTAATATTTGACCAACTCGAGAAATTATAACATTATCTACTAGTTTTAACTTTCTAAAGTATATTTAATTTTAAATTTAGAGAAATAATAAATAATAAATTTAAGAAACTTTTTATTTAAATCACTAAATTTAATAAAAGTGTTCAATTTAAAACCATAGGCCCATAGTTAAAATAATTTTCATAAATCATTTCTATGTCTAAGTACTCGATTAAATATCGAAATCATCCTCATATATCCACTCAGAAAATATACTACTAATGGCTAAATAAATTTGACTTAGAAAATGGAAAAATGATACAGAGTATGAACTAACCAATGAAGAGGACAACTGCAAGCATATGCCAAACATACTTGCCAAGCCACACGAATATCTATCACAGAATAATTTGACACCTGAAAGGGGAAGGAAGTAGAGGAGTGAGCACGTGAATGCTCAGTAGAAAACTCAATTACCTTTTTGAGAAAACTTTTTTAGTAATTCTCAATACAACTATATGGTTAGTAGTTCTGGAAAGCATTTTAATAAATATGGAGCATTCGAAACATATATAGAAAATATTTACAGAAAATCATGCTCAAACCAAAACCAGATATATATCCAGGGTAAAACAGATAGAAAACCATAATAAAACAAGCATAGTGCACATCATATAAATCAATATATCACATGAGCTCTCATCCTCTTATCACAGCTAGAGCAACTTATACTACATGTATCGAGTGCTCTATGCCTGATATCTATATTTGAAAACCGGAGGGACACCCGTATGTCTAATCCTACCGAATCGGAGGGGCACCGAATGCCTACACCTACCGAGTGGAGATAGTCATAAAATAAACCCCGTGCGGGTTTACGGGCTCTCACCGAAGGCGGGTGTACTAGTCCGCCTGCTACAATACCATGATGCCTAAGATGATTCTCATGCATGATCGTATGAAATGTGCAATTTATAGTCTCAAACAACCATGCAGTGGTTTAACGTTCTAGACATGCTCTGATTTTTAGTTAAAATCTATTTTGTACTTTAAAATCCAAAAGTATAGTCTTTATGGTTTTACTAAATTGCAAGTATAAAAACTTGTATAAAATTATATTTAAAAATATCTAGAGCAGTCTACAATGTTTCATAAATTCATAGTTCATTAAAATAACTATTAAAATAATTCAATTTAATAAAATCATGAAATTTCATTTTTCAATATAAATTCCAATTTTAATGAAAATAATAGAAAACAAGGAAATTGAGTCCCCTACCTCAATTGAGTATTCAAATTGTGCTACAGAGCTATAGAGAAAGTTTGGCGTCATTTGGGTATCATTTGAAAGGTCGTGCGTCTTTAATCGATAGGTTTGAAAACTTGATTTTCAATCGGAGTTTTAGATCGTTAAACGGACTTCATCACTAAATTCAGAGCACCCAAAAATAATAGGTTAAATATATAGTTCAACTGATTCGGGCTTGGGCCGAACCCGGGCCCACGGCATGCACAACGAAACGATCTAAACCGTTAGATTTAGATTTTCTTGCCCGTCACCAAATATAGATAATACATATCAAAATTTTTATTTTCACAAGTACATCACAAATACGAGGTTTATTTTACGATCTAACGGTCAGATTTAAAATTTTAAATATAAAATGAAAATAGCTCAAAATTAACAAAAATGGCAAAATTCAATTCGGGCAATCTTGAGTCAAGATATATATATATATATACACACCATGTTGAAGATCATGACGAGACGAGTTGAACCTAACCGGTTTCACGGCGAAACGTCGCCGGAATCGGCATCGGCGAGCTTCGGAAGCCACAGCGTTTTTCGGCGAACGGCGAGCTTTTAGGCGGCGGGACCTACGGCACAGTGATCGTCTGGATCTGGACTCTCTTCGCCGGTCAGTAGCGGCCCTCGTCGACGTCAGGAAGAGCTTCATCGAAGCAACGTCGGAAAATCGACATTTTGGCCAGTAAATCGCAAGTGAGGAGAGAGAAGGAGCTGCGGGAGAATGATGCATGCCACGTGTCTGCTCTTAAATGGGCAGTGCAATTTTTGAAAAAATTGTATATAAGTCCCTAATTTTAAAATTTTATTTCAAAATAGTCTTTCCATTTTGCAAATGAGTCCCTCTATCAAAATTTCTTTCAAATTAACCCAAAAATTGAACTTTTAATTCAATTTATATATTTTTTTTTTCAAAAGACTAAAATACTCTTCCAAAATTTAAGGGGTTTTACATCATTCCCTCCTTAAAAGAATTTCGTCCTGAAATTCAAAAACGAAAGAGGAACAAATAAAACAACGAGCGATAGTAGTCAAAAGAGAGTGAACTGCACGCTAATGCTGCACAAAGGTATGTGATAAGGACGTTCACAAAAGACATAGAATCGTAATATGACTCATCAATAGGCATAAGGCCTTGATACAAGACCTAGGAATTGTCGACTCCAAATTAGTAATTATTCACAGAAGAAGTAGCCTTAATTAAGTCTAGAAGTCGAAAACACAGGACTTCTATAATCACGACAGTGATTGTTAGGCACTAATATAGTATAGCAGATCAAATGTCAGGTATGTATAATACCGTCCCTAGATCACGACCGGTCAATAACACACTGGGACAATTCTATTTATTTACAGTTAAACTTAGTCCTAATCAATCATTGAGTCCAAAGACTCTAACAAGATTCCTTATCATTACAGGATAATACTCAATAAGGTCTTAAGTGGAAGACAATTATACTTGTGTTACACCAAACATAAGATAGACGAGTTCAGAGGTCAAAAATGACAACAAGAGTACAATGACATAAGTTATTTATTATTCGTCCTAACGAGCGAGTAACAACCACATACGCAAGACATTTCTAGTCAAGGACAAGACCATAATCCCTATGATTGGAAATCTCCAACACAAAAGCAGTTTGCACAACAAATGCCAATAGAATCACAACAGTTCAAGCCAATAAAATACACGTATCTATATAACAAATATTATCCAAAGACTCCCAAAGTCTTTTATCTAAGGTAATATCATAGGGTATTAACTCATACCACAATTAAACCTAGAGACTCTCCAAGTTTCTTTGTCCAACATAGGATTATAATAACAATCTCAATTCATCAATCACCTCCAAAGACTTTCTAAGTCTTTGGTACAAGGAAAAGTCATATAGAAATGACTAAATACCAAATATGCAAACACAACCAGTGACAATACTACAATGCCCCAGAAACAAGGTTCCAATAGAATAGATCATCCCCGCGGCGACGTCTGTCTTCTATCTAACCTCATTTCATTTTAAAAATTATGAACCGTTTTTCAGAACTATTTTTGAAAACATGTGACACAAAAGTAGGAGTATACAGGATTACTACACCAGTTCACAATAAAGTCTTACCTTGGCTATAGGTAAATCAAACTTGAACTTCAAGTATTTTTTTAAAAAAAAAATATAGTAGCAAGAGTTCAATAACTCTCTGTATAGACTCATGAGTGAACTGATCCCTATGCCATCAATTATAACACCATAATGATGCTTGGATCCAACTCAAATCAAGTAATGAGTTACAAACTGAACTCAATACTAACGAACTCAATGATGACTCTAATCCACAATATATCACAATAAGAGTTTCCAATAATTCTCAAAGATCAGTACAAGTAAAGTACCACAAGTAATAATCACTTATTAATACCGAGAGAGAATACACCGACAAGATTGATTCTTATTATTATCAGTCAATCAATTTTGTATTTAACACACCAATTCCACTTACTATACTGAATAAGTAGGATAAGAAGAATATATATGTATATATATATACATATATATATATATATATATATTTTTGATATATAGTTTACTGATCAAACTATCAAGTACTTAAAATATGACAATTTCTTTTAAATCATAGATAAGCATAATAGATGTTTTTCTCAAAATTTCAAGGCTTTTCAAAATTTCTCAAACATATTTTCAATATATTTAAAAGCATATCTTCTTTTCATTAGAAAATCACATTATGCAAATAATTTCCCATGGTACTTTTTTTTTTGGCCTCACCCAATTTGTCAAGCATATTAATCTATAGCTCATATATATTTGAAAATCCAAATTTCTTAAATCGAACAATTTGGATTTTTAATTTCAAGAAAGATACCATGTATCATTTTGCACTTCCTAAATCTCTTCAATGCTTAAGTATTCAAAACCAAAATATTTCTATTCAAAAACTTAAATAAAATGTCACTCTAAGTCTCCAATATTAGGAGTTCCCAACACTCAGGATATCAAATCAATTTAACTACACATGTGCTCAATTATCCAATTGAGGCAAATAATGAAAAGTTAATTCCACTTAAGTTACTTACCCAACAAACAAGATATTTATGGCATACCAAAGATTTAACAATTCAATGATTACTAAAATCATACATAGCTCAAATAAATAAGCCACATATACATAATGAAAAACTTGGAAGAATAACTAAACCTTTGCAGCAAGATAAGTAGGGTCATGACAACAAGATTTCATAAAGCTTCCAAATAAGTTTTCAAAATATGAAAGTTTTCAATTTATGCCAAGTTTCAAACAAATCAGCATAACAAATTTTTCTTAATAAAATTCTTGTAACAAGATATCATACATTTGACTTTTAGGAATATATGCACAAATTTTTTAAAAATTTATATGCATACTTCACTAAATCACACCAATGATTTCTTTTAAAAATTCAAACTTTTTACCAAAAGTTACCACACAATTTTTGCCATAAACATTTTATGTTTATTTTCAAGTCAATTTGTAAATTTATTATCGAAAGTTTTCTTTAGATTCAAAATCATGTGACAAGTAGAAACTCGAAAATTTTAGCAAGAGTATCTACTATATTCAAAACTAGAAAGAAAATATTTAGAAACTTTATTTTTAAATTAACACCACTAAATGTGTAATAGGACCTCACTGGTACCACAACTAGTTTTCAAGTGAAGCAATTATTTAAATTTTATATTCCTGGCCATTTCACAAACGTAAATTCAAGTGGTATTATTAATTTTTAAAACCATATATTCCTTGAAAAATATGAATTACATACACCCAATTATTTTTCAAAATTAAGATGTATATGGTTTCTTTAAAATATGATACATTGGTCGAATGTAAACGTCTACTTCATGCAGAACCAATTTTTTTTGAACTTGAAATTTTCTAAAGTTTCAAGACCAATTAATCATGCTTATATCTAATTAAATTTAAATTTTACAAAAATATCTACATTTAAGGACCACATAATTAAATTTGGCAAAACTAGTACAATGCAACATTCAAGTAAACATAACATAACATATCAATTTATTAATCAATTAGATTCTACTAATTCAAGAATTTTCTTACAAAAATTAAACTTGGTAAGACTAGAAAAGAACATTTTTTTTTCCAAGTTCATATTATTAAATCAACTCATGAATATAAACTAGCATGTCATATCTACTAACAAGTCCAACTGATGTATGATAGAAAGTTACAAAAACATACTAGCAGATATTCAAACTGGTTAGGCACACACAAATAATTTCCAAGAAATTCAAATTATAACATCACAAGCACAAATGATGTCAAGTTATGAAAAAACAAGACACAAGACACTGAATTGCTATTTTAGAACCTACGAGGTTCACATAGCTTATCATAGTAATGGACATAGGAGTACAAGAATAAATGTCTATCTGAATTTAGAAATTTCGACAAGAGTAGATTTTACTAGTCTCGTGTCATTCCCGACACTTCTGAGACAATAATTTCAGGGGGTATAACCATCCAAAGGATACCAGAGTTCCACTCTAGGGAGGTAAACGAAAGATTTAGAACGAATCAGAGCAAAGCCAACATATTTAGCCAATTCCTAAGTGATGTATGAGGCATTTGTCAAACACTTTTCAAAATTCTTTTTAAACATCAAACTATCACAGGCAAGATCCCAGACGGATCTGAGGCCATGCTCTGATACCAAAACTGTCACGATCAAAAATCCAAGGCCATGACTTTTACTAAATATAGGTGAAAGCAGTGATAAACAGAAATTTCCAAAATTTTCAAAAAAAGTCGAGTACTTAAAATTTAAGTTTTAGTCCTCAAGAGTAAGTAAATTTTAATATTAGACCAACTCGAGAAATTATAATATTATTTACTAGTTTTAAATTTCCAAGGAATTTTTAATTTTAAATTTAGAGAAATGATAAATAATAAATTTTAGAAACTTTTTATTTAAATCATTAAATTTAATGAAAGTGTTCAATTTAAAACCATAGGCCCATAGTTAAAATAATTTTCATAAATCATTTCTATATCTAAGTACTCGATTAAATATGAAATCATCCTCATACATCCACTCAGTAAATAAACTACTAATGGCTAAATAAATTTGACTTAGAAAATGGGAAAATGATACAAAGTACGAACCAACCAATGAAGAGGATTGGAATTGTAAGTATATGCCAAACATGTTTGCCAAGCCACACGAATATCTATCACAGAATAATTTGACACCTGAAAGGGGAAGAAAGTAAGAGGTGAGCCCGTGAATGCTCAGTAAAAACTGAATTATCTGTTTGGGAAAAATCTTTTTAGTAATTCTCAATGCAACTACATGGTTAGTAGTTCTAGAAAGCATTTTAATAAATATGGAGCATTCGAAACATATATAGAAAATCTTTACAGAAAATCAAGCTCAAACCAAAATCAGATATATATCCAGGTTTAAAACAAATAAAAAACCATAATAAAACAAGCATAGTGCATATCACATGAGCTCTCATCCTCACATCACAACTAGAGCAACTTATACTACATATATCGAGTACTCTATGTCTGACATCTATCTCTGGAAACCGTAGGGAAACCCGTGTGTGTAATTCTACCGAACCGAAAGGGCACCGAATGCCTACACCTACCGAGTGGAGATAGTCAGAAAATAAACCCCGCACGGGTTTACGGGTTCTCACCAAAGGCGGGTGTACTTGTCCGTCTACTACAATACCGTGATGCCTAAGACGATTCTCATGCATGATCGTATGAAATGTGCAATATATATGGAGTCTCAAATAATGTTTAATGTTCTAGACATGCTCCGATTTTTAGTTAAAATCTATTTTGTAGTTTAAAATCCAAAAGTATAGTCTCTATAGTTTTACCAAATTCCAAGTATAAAAACTTATATAAAATCATATTTAAAAATATCTAGAGTAGTCTACAATGTTTCACAAATTCATAGTTCATTAAAATAATTATTCAAATAATTCAATTTAATAAAATCATAAAATTTTATTTTTTAAGATAAATTCCAATTTTAATGAAAATAATAGAAAATAAAGAAATTGAATCCCTTACCTCAAGTAAGTATTCAAATAGTGCTACGGAGCAATGAAGAAAGTTTGGCGTCATTGAGGTATCGTTTGGAAAGTTGGGCGTCATTTTAGAGCGTTTGATCGATAGGTTTGAAAACTCGATTTTCAATTGGAGTTTCAGATCGTTAAACGGACTTTGTCACTGAATCAGAACACCCAAAAATACTAGGTTAGATATATAGTTAAAATGATTCGGGCTCGGGCCGAATCCGAGCCCACGGCACACAAAACGAAACGATCTAAACCGTTAGATTTAGATTTTCTTGACCGTCACCAAATATAGACAATATATATATATATCAAAATTTTTGTTTTCACGAGTACATCACCAATTAGAGGTTTATTTTACGATTTAACAGTCGGATTGAAAAATTTAAATACAAAACGAAAATAGCTCAAAATTAACAAAAATGGCAAAATTCAATTCAGGTAATCTTGAGTCAAGATATATATACCATGTTGAAGATCATGACGAGACGAGTTGAACCCAACCGGTTTCACGGCGAAATATAGCTGGAATCGGCACCGGTGAGCTTCGGAAGCCGCAGTGTTTTTTGGCTATTTCCGGCGAACGGCGAGCTTTCAAGCGGCGGGACCTGGGGCGCGGTAATCGTCCGAAGCTAGGCTCTCTTCGCCGGTCAGTAGCGGTCCTTGTCGATGTCGAGAAGAGCTTCGTCAGAGCAACGCCAGAAAATTGGCATTTTGGCCGGTAAATCGCGGGAGAGGAGAGAGAAGGAGCTGAGAGAGAATGATGCATGCCACGTGTCTGCTCTTAAATGGGCAGTGCAATTTTTTAAAAATTACACATAAGTCCCTAATTTTAAAATTTTATTTCAAAATAGTCTTTCCATTTTGCAAATGAGTCCCTCTATCAAAATTTCTTTCAAATTAACCCAAAAATTGAATTTTTAATTCAATATATATATATTTCAAAAGACTAAAATACCCTTCCAAAATTTTAGGGGTTTTACAATGCTACAACTTTGCAATTGCATGTATTAATTACCAGAATAATATGTGCAAAAACACAGATGTCATAAACACCCAGGCCGCCAGCCACTTCCCTTAAAAGTGTAAAATAAAATAAAAAACTAATTCTGTGATCGAAGGTATCTACTAGTAGTGAAAAAGAAAAAGAAAAAAAAATATTTGTAATACATTAAAATTACATGATCATAATCTACAGAATTAAGTAATAGATTCAGTTAATGGATTATTCATGATACAACAACAAATGCCATGAAAATTCGCAAGGGTTAAAACAATGACCAAAGTATATCCACAATTTTATGTTCTTTATCGCCTCAACGGTTGATTCTGACCTTGCCACTTGACCTTCGACAGGTATATCTCCCACAAAAATTTTTTTTTTTTTTTTTAAAGGATCTCTCACAAAACAGATATTAGGAGAAAAAGAAACCCACAAATTATGTGATTTAATCGGCTAATTAAAGATTCATTTGGATCCACTTGAAGACAACAGTATTTTACAAGGAAACCATCGTACATTAATTATATCCCCTTAACATTATCCAAATTTATCTAGTTTAAATTGTAAAAGTAGGGTCCGGCTCCTAGGATGACATTTCCATTAGATACGTTATCTGTAATAGGCTACCTATCCTCCAAGAAAACACACAAAATTCACTTGGTATAATAGAGAATAAATTGTATTCTCTTTCTTTCGCACGTAGATTTAGTGAATCACATAAATTTTTTGTGTTCATTTATTTTATGCAAGCAATTTGTTTCCGTAAAAACTCTTAATGTCCATTTATATTAATTCGCATTTGTGATCAATTTCGCTTTAAGAATTCGATTATCCCGTTTTTTTTTTTTTCCCTGAATTTTTTCCTGAAAAAACAGCTTGATCAACACCTTTAGAAATATCCCATGTGATACTCTATAAAAAATAAATAAATAACTCCCATGTGATAGAATATATCAGGTAGGTAACCTATTTTGGTAGTACGCGTGCGTGCTCATTATGACGGTACCGACCTCCCTCCATCCACACTCGCCCCCGGCTCAAGCCTTTTTTTTTTTTTTTTTGGTTCTTTTCATTTTTTAAGGAAGAAAATAGATTTATAAACTTTGAATTTTCCACTTATTAATATATAATTCGGACCAATTTTTCTATACTATACAGCGGAATGCCAATCAAGAAACCAGGATGGTTTTGATGTGCTAGTGCTACCCATATAAAGAGTCAAGCCCAACATTACTATTTTCTCATTGGACTCTCTCTTCCATCTCGCTGGGTATAGTCAAATTTGTAATAACGTAATTAATCCAACATTTGTTGACTTGACTTTATAAAAAAAAAAGTCGATAATTATTACGGTTTCAACTCAAATGGGGCACTATATTAGTCGACTGATATGGACTATGCATGTGTATAGCGAAGAAAAAAGAAGAAGAAGATCTAAGAATACATATTCTTTATAATGTAAAAAAGTTTGACTGAAACCATATCAATTCGCCATTTTATAATCCGTTCTAAGGATCGATATAACTTTATTATTAGTACTGCTTTATAATTGGTACTATTTTATCGCCAGTAGTAGTGTACGCAGGTAGTACTAATCCATTAATTAATAACTGGTCTCGTGAATCTTCATAGGGTAAGTACACGTGACAATATGTGATTTAGATTAATAAATATGTGTATAATATGGTTTTCAGACCAGCAATGCTACTTATGTTAGGCAATATGAAAAAATGAAATAAAAAAAATTTACGGATATAATAGTTCACAAAATCACAAGTGGGCCGGTGACTATCCACTGTTATATCATCGGATATTAGTTTGTTATTGGTTCCAATTAAAGCCTTTATTATCTTTTATTTATTTTTTAATAAATGTTACTTTCTACTTTTCGCAGATCATTAATTGACTGTGATGATATTCACTGTTAATTAAAATCAAGTGAGCATTGATCATTTAATTAGCAGATGAACCTTGACCATTTCGTCTGTTGATTATGCCACGACATTTAAAATGAAATATTTTGGACATTTAAAATGAAATATTTTGGTCTTGTTTGTTTGATTCACATATTTAAATGAAAATTGTTGAATGAGTTATAATTAGAATAAGAAATATTTGAAATAAAATAAAGTTATAATTAGAATATGAGATATTATAATGAACTGTTTAAAAATACTTTTTATGCTTAATTATCATTCTAAGACACAAAAATCTCATTTTAATAATTGATGTGATTTATAGATTGGACTATTTAAATGAAAAAATTAAAATTTTGAAATAAACACTCATTCTAAAATAAATTAAACTTATTGAAACAAATACTCGTTCTAATAATTTTATATTTTAATAAAATATAATAGTTGAACCAAATTAATGGTGTCTAATACTGTTCGACTCTAAAGTAAGTTTGTTTTTTTTTTTTCAAGAATAAAATGGCATTCATTTTAAATAGATTTCCTTTCTTGTCACTGTTCAATAATTTGCATCTATGAAGTCACTATTTGGCTCATACTTATTATTATTAAATAATCAATAATCCTATATTCTTTCAATAATTGTCGATCTATCTCATTCGAATAAGATCTAGAATTTTTGATAATTTCTTGCCTTAATTGTGGGACTCTTAAAAAATGGTTGGGTTGAAACTTCATTGTATAATAGATGTTCATTATAACTAAACTAACAACCGAATATATCAACTTTACTCAGCTTAAAAAATCTGTACTATATGAATTGATAAATCTGATATATTTATATATAAACTTATTTACTTAGTTACATCAGTTAAAATACTTAATGTAAGAAAATGATATATTCAGCTATTTACTCATTAAAAAATGGACATTTACCAGAGTAAAGCATAAAAGAAAAAAAAATACAGTAAAATTTACATATATTATTGTGACTATTTAATTTTCTGGCCTTTTGCTCATTTAATAATGCACGCATCATTTGAAATTAATATGGTTCCAGCTAGCCAATTTAGAAGGCCAATATATGAATGGCCACGTTTATAAATTATCACATTTTACTTATTTTGACTTGGAAAAATATAGTAGCAGTTACCGAATTCTTACAAAAACATCGACATGGCTGGCCTTTGTTGAAGACTATAACTGCGAGCAAGGTAGAAAGTATCATTCACAAAATCACAGTGCCTCAGAATATTAATTGTTCACACTTAAGATACCTGTTTTTGTTTGGAGTTGGAAAATTTCATTTTTCTTTTATGAGGTAACGAGTTGGAAAATTTGGAGATGATAAATTAATAATCAAACTATGGAAACTCTCGTTATACTATCTCTCCCCCCCTTCTTTTTTTTTTTTTTTTTTTAAGGAAACTAGCTCTCTTTCTTTTTTTAAAAAATAAATTTAGTTATATATAGTCTGTACAATAAGAGAAGTCATGATGATATGTTGTACTAATATTGAATTTAACAATCGGAAGATGATGTTATGATCAAGACATTTTTATTAATTTATCAAAATGTGACCCATGATGATCAGGTCAATATTATTGTGCATTTGTACCACATAGTTTGTTTATTTTTTTTTCCTAGAAGTACTAAAACAAATCTAGGTTTTCTAAAGGTAGATTTAATTTATACCAGTCACAATATCACGTAATGTGAATGGAGAAGCAACTTTGTTCTGTATTGGTGTTACTTTTCAAGATCTCTTTCATATTAAATCTTGGAAAAAGCTCAAGAGCATTTCGGGTCTTTTCTAAAGCCACAACGGTGATAGCGTTTTGTTATTGTCGTGATAGTGACAGTGANGGAAGATTAGTGTAGCGTAACTAGAAATATCATTATGGCATTGGTACTTCGTAATCAGTGGCTCTATAAAAACTAGAGTTTTTTTGTTTTTCTAATCTAAAAATAAACTTTACTAGTTTCAGTTGTGATCAAAACGTACCAATTGTACTTAAACTCAGAATATACATATATATATATACTTGTAGAAAATAGAAGATGCCAAGAATGTGCTAAGCGTGTTGTTTTGTTTTTTTAGTTCTTTTCTGTTTTTTAATTTTAATATAAGAGATGAGGATACCACTCAATAATAGTACAATACTAATCAGGATAAGCTTGAATCCACACGTATACCACGTTTTTAAAATTTATTTATTCCTAACTTCGAAATTAACACGTTCAAAATAGATATATTATCTTAGCCAATTCCTTTGATATCACACCCATTTACATTACAAATTGGTATAAAAATTTAATTCCAATACCGTAGTATACATATACGAAAAAGAAAGTAAAGGCAGGCACATATAGCAGACATCCCATCAAAATGAGTGATTAATATTAATTTTTGCACATTAATTTTAGGAGGATTATACAAAGAGTATGAGTACCAAATAATGAATGATTCTTAATTATCAAATTTTTATTAAGTTCTCCTCCAATTTTTTTTTTGATTAAATTTCGTCAGTTACTATTTACTGTATACAATGATCTGAACAAAAAATTTCATACTATTACTAAGAAGTTCTCTACCGGAAAGAAAAGGTCACCCACAATTTTGACATGTGTAGTAGGTTAAGGAGACATGATCTATCTTAAAAGGCACGTTCATACATCTTTCGGTTAATTGTGAGATCTCAGTCGGCCTTTACCATAAAAGTTCTTCAAATTTGTCGAAAGGTCTATTGCAAAAGGCCGAGCTATGGCTGCTCCTACTTGAAACCGGTCTACAACAAGTCTTTCATGAGTCTAAACTAGAAAGGTCCCAATTGAATAAAAGTAAGAACATACATATGAACTCAAACTAGATTAACGATTGAAGATAAGTTAATACAACCTAGAATTAATCATATTAAATTGTTAGAAAACAATTGTTGAGGAGTGTGGAACATACTTGAATCCATAGCGAAGAGAAGTAGAGAATGCAAGGGTTAAACATTTTACAGTCAAATCTTTTAAAGTACTCAATGAGTTCTCTCCATAAAATGGGTGACGAGAAGCGAAGTTGTAAAATAATTTAATTTGGAGATCATAATTGTAGTTTTCTTTATATACTTCAGTCATAATTAGTATTGGGTCTCTATATATTACGCACCCTATATATAAATGTCTCTAGAGTCCACTAGAACACAGGATTGGCTCATTAATTAGATAGCTCCTATAACATATAATCATGATTAAATATGTGAGCCCATGTAAAGAGAATAAAATCCAACCTCACGTAGTATAGAAAGATCGACGGTTAGGATGTCTCTCCTCCTCTTCACAAAATGTGCCCAAAATTCGATACTTTATTATTTGATTTTTGGACCTAGTTTGACAATGATTTATACGAAATTGAAAGCACTGTAAGAGTAAAAATCAAGCCAATTCTTTGAGTAGAATTGAGTCAAACCCATTGAATTTTGTAAGTACAACCTAGAATTTTTTATAATGATCAAAAGAGTAGAATGGCACCAATAGTTTCTTTTTTTCCCCTTTTCTTTTCAGCAAAACATATGTAACATAAGCTTTGAAGGAATATATCTACATATATAGGATTTCACGTCTGTGAGACTCACTTTCATTAGTGAGTTTGCATTGCTTTAATAGGCCTGAAGTGTTCTTTTTGAGGTCTATTCGTCTGGATTTCAATTTGAGTTTTATTTTTCTAATATTCATTAAACCTACTTAGTGAAAACATTGTCTTCTTTTTTTCCCCCGGTGGAAGAAATGAATACTCGAAATCATAATCTGAATTCAAAGGCATTTGTTTATTGGTTTACATCATAATATGAATTCAAAGGAATTTGTTTCTTCAGTTCTGACAAACCAAGTGAAGGTTCTGTTTCAATACACTTAACCACACTTGAAAATTGCTTTATAAATTCTGATGACAACCTTTACTTTCCTTAATATGATAATGATATCACGTTTTATTACGTCTGAAATTCATAGGACGCAGACAACGTGAAACGGTGAAAGGCTGCTTTTAATTAATTATTTTTTAAAAATAAAAAAAAAAGGAATGAAAAGTAACTCTGCGTTCACCTCCCTAGAATAAAAAAATAAAAAAAATCTTTTCTTGAGTGAAAATTGGACTGCAAACTTCCACTTTTTAAGCTCATCTTTCGGTGAGAAATTATATTGTGATAAAAAAATAACAATAATTAAAAGGTGAAAAAGGGCGTCCGTACTTTTCTTTCAAATCACATTGCTATCGAGTTCCGATCGTACTTTCATTATTATTATTTTCTATTCTTTCATCTTTGTATTATTATTTTTTTTAAAAGATGTTTGGTAATGTTATGTTTTTTTTTTTCATGAATAATGTTGCGGTGTTTGGTACGACATTGCATTAGGGTAATACTCAAAGATGATGTGGTTTTTTTTCATGGCCGGTTAAACCTCGCTATGTAAAATAAATAAAGGAACGCACTCGCAAACGTTACGAATGATGGAGGATATGTGAGAATATTTCATTATGCCAGTCTCCACACCGTTGACTATGTAACTTGTGGGGGACATAATTATAAAAAGAAGGCATATATTACTTGAGATTAAGTGATTATCTACTTTGCGTAATTAGTAGAGTTATTAATCAATTCAATTGCATCTTTCTGAAAAAAAAAAAACAATTGTAATCCATTTTTTTAGGGGAATTCTGACCCAAAATTAAGCCTGACAATTAAAGTCAACGGATATATTTGTGTGTTCAAGAAAATGTAGCTAATGTCAGCTAATTAACCAATTGAAACACAAGTCAAAGTGATTCCAATTACGTACGCAAAAGAACCGGTCACAATGTAAGTCAAAAGCGGCACACTAGATACTACCTACTGTATATACCCTCAACCTTTCTTTTACTAATTCTTCTTATATTTTTCTTTTTGTTTTTTGATTACATCATAAATGTATTAAAACTAATTACAGCTAATCACAACTAATTACCGAAATCTAGTCAGAAGGGTACTAAACGGCAAAAATAATAAAAAAAAAAAAAGGAGTAAAAACGGCAAATTTTCTCAAATCAACTAAATACCAACATAGGCACGTTCCCCGGAATTGACCTGACATTGTTGTAACCTGACTTAAACATATTATGAGTTTTATTTTATATGGATTGGATTAACGTTTAACGAGGTGATTGTAGGCTGAGTAGTAGTTTAGGAAGATGGTTCCACCCAACTGAAACCTAAATCCAAATCCAAGCCCAAGGTATTTTAGGCCAATATCCATTTAGTTGACGAGAAATATTAATCCATGTAAATGACACCAGGAGCCACTTTGATGTGTCTGAGGCATATAGTAGAGTGACATTTAACACCAATAGCGCCAAGAGATCACGCTGACACATTTGAGAGTGACCTTTGACTGTAGAAATTCAGCTGCCTAGTTTGAAAGAAATTTTGGTGCACAGATCAGAAGCCATAAGTCAACCTTGGTGAACTCCTTTCTTGTACGCAGAAAATTTAAGCCAAATTATTGCTAGATTGCTATGAGACTAATATAAATATTAGGCCAGAAATGAGAATGTGGTCTAATTTGCTTCAGAAAAACATTAATCCTTTCTTATAGAAGCATCCTTAATTAATTATACAAGGGAAAAAATGAGAGAAAAATGTGCTATTATTATAGCCAGATTAAATAATGATTAATTTGCTATAAAATGTGCTAAAAAAAATCTATATAATGATTAAATAATAATAGCCAGATTAATTTCTGGGTTATATAATTATGTTTTAACATGCTCAAAATGTTAAAATCATGTCAGTCAAATTTTGACCGACAAAACAAAAGTATTCTGAAACTGGAGTACTACAATTAGAAGCAGTCTAATTTATCAACCATGAATATTAATTGCAGTCAAATATTTTAACAATTTAAGTTTGAGATCAACTACATTTATGTGCAATGCTAGATATTTAGATGTGTGGATCATAATTATACTTGCGAATATCACCTAAAATGAAATATCTTGCGCTATGTACATGCAGATCAACCTTAATTTGTTCCCTCTATAGGGTATTAGGATTTGGAGTTTAGGTAAGTGAAATTAGAAAGAATTCTCATATAGTTTGAAAGAGGCTATAGCTTGAGAAATGAGAGTTCTTTGTAATCTTTATTCTTTGTCATAGTGAAAATATGTAATGGCTGAAAGTGGATAGAGCTCTTGTATTGAGAATGAATTGAGCCACTATAAATTCATGTGTGTTCACTTGCTTGCTTGCTTGCTTTATTTTTTGTTTTATTGCTATATGTAGTAAAGATTAGGTGCGCATTAATCCTCAATAAGATATATGGAGATAAATATGAAGCTATTTAACATTTAATATTCAGTCAAATTTAATCTTAATTTCTCTAGTTATATTCTAAACAAATAGCACAAGTTCTTAATTAGCAATTGAGGATCTGTCGCTTTTATAATTCCGGTAGAAAGTCCGATATATATGTTCGAGTAATAACTAATATTTGACCAAAAATGTCGAAGTTAGTTTTTTTTTTTTTTTTGCCTGACATCAAATTGTAAGATCAATGAAAGTTCAAGGAAAAGTACCACTAAGTAAGTACTCTACACTATATTGCTATGATATTTAGTAGCGTAGAGGATTGAATCATGCACATTGGACCACATCAAAACCAGCTATAAATATTTCTCCTCAGATAGCAACTGAAAATACTAGGTCATGAACCCCTATTTGTGTGTGTGTATATATATATATATATGCTTTTATTTATTTTTATAATCCATTTTATATGGGGTCTCTCCTTTATACGTTTATTTTTGTCTTCTTGTTTATACACCAGTTCTTATTTATTTCGCTTGTCCTAATTTAAATATTGTAATTTTGGGAGAGCGTCTCCCCTTGGACGTCCATATCGGTTTCAAATAGAAGAAAATTCTATCAATTTCTTGCAGTCCAAAACTAAATGCTGATCCTAGACTCGCAAGACTTACCACTGTGTTTGAAACATATAAGTATATCAAAATAACTCAAATGGACCGCAGTCTGATCATGTATTAATATGATATATTTAATATTTTAAGTCTCTCCATTAATCTTCAACTTTACATTTTGTCATCCACACTAGAACAAAGTCATGACGATAAATAATTAGCTGAGTCTGAGCTCGTTGCCTTTATGGACTTACATTATTAAATTTTTAATTTTGATGAATATGACACATTGCCTTTAATTTAGTTCTCTCATATAAAACGATTATTCCATTAAATTTCCTGTTAAAACTTCATTTCTAGTATGTTATAGGAATAGTTGTCCCTCCTTTTGCACTAAATCCCCGGAAGCATTATTAATAAAGAACTAAAAAGAGGCAGCATTAATATTTTGAATATGAAAAGATTTCAGATTGGAAGAGAATGGAGGAAAAGAAAAGAAGTTTTTCTTGCCACTAATAGACAATTTGAACAGATCATAGTCCTCATGAATTAATGAAAATTAAGGCCTATGTATATAAGTTTTGAAAAGACACACACTTTGATAGAAATTCAACCAAGCATAAACATAGGTTGAATTATTAACTCGAGTACAAGCTAAGTTCAGAGAAAATCTGGCAATAATACCTCTTTTTTCTTCTTCTGCTGAAAAACTCAATTTTTTTTTTTAAAAAATTCTTGTTGAAACGTGGAACTTAAAATCTTTACACACTAGGATTATCTTGCGAAATTAAACAGGAATTGACCACATAAGTTTGTTGAATATGCCGGCTGTAGCAATCAGAGATTTTTATTGGATTCTTAAACCAATTATCATGGTCATGAAAATGTTAGGAAATCGGAGAGAAAATTGAACTTGAAATAAAACATGAGAGCTAACAATAAAATTGAAAGAGTAGCAAACATATGTATATAAGGCTACAATGCAATAATTTCTTTTTATTGTTTTGTTCTATTAAAATTTACTATTAAAATTTATTATACACATTTTTTTATGATAAAAAGTTGGGAGAGAAAATATTAAATAATGGGTATCTATTTTTTTTTCCAACCACAACTATTAGATAATGATTCAACGACTAAAATAAATATAAAAAAATATATATTAAATTGAGAATAATATCTTAATGTCGTTATCAGTTTGACAACGTAATGTACATTTATAATTAATAAGAGTTACCTAAATTTTCTTTCAAAACGGAAAATAGAAATACCTAATTTAGTTTGTTCAAATTTTGACTCAATCTTAGTTTCATCATTTGACTAAGTCAATAATTACGAAGTTTAGATACAAGTTGACTTTTTTTTTTATTTTCCTTTTCAAGTAATTCAGATCATTTGTGTATAAGAGTTCGAGAATGATCTTTTATTTTTGTACAAATGTGGCTTAATTTTGAGTATACTCTTTTTCTTTTTTAAAAAAATAAATAAAATTAAAGTGGAAGATTTGATCTTAAAAACCTGTTTGGCATATATGATTGAATTAGATTACGTAGGCAGAATTAGATTGGATTAGATTAAGTTGAATCCAATGCTTTATTTAGTAAATTATCAAATTAAGCAACCAGATAAACAATCTAGCATTTGATATATGACCAGATAGGACTATATTAAAATAATAATAATAATTAACTATTAAATTTGTAAATGCTCAAATTTAAAAATATAGTGAAAATGTTTGCTATATTTAAAAATTTATAATCTTTTTCAAAAAATTATTTATATTAAAATATTGACTTATAAAAAATTATTATTTGTAATAAGAAAATTTCAAGGATTAGAAATTTGAGAAAAATAAATCCACACAAACAATAACTATAGAACAATAAATTTATCAAGATTCCTGTTACTATTTACATATTCCCCCTTCATTTTTCTTGGCATAAATCAATATACGTCGGTCTTTTTTTAAAAACAGTAATAAATATCATCAAGAAATCAACTAAAAAACCAATTGCAAGCTCAATGTCCAGTACTATAGGAAAGATATTACTAATATATTCGAAAGAAAGAATACTAGATTCATGCGATTCTTAGTTTAAAAAAAAAAATAATAATAAAGTTAAAAAAAAAACCAAATAAATAAAAGGAAAGGAAAAAAATAAAAAACTCAAAAGAGCAATTCTTACATAACCAGATCAAAATAATCGAAACCCAGATCATAAAATAAAAAAAAAAACAAAATTTAAAATCATGATTGTAAGCAAAAATCTAGATGATCAGATCCAATGGGGTCGACCAAGTTCGAGTGACAGTGTAAAGAAGACGGCAACGAGCGGTGCGATCTCAACGAAGACGAGTGGTGACGGCAGTGCGAGCTTAACAGCAATGGTCGGTGCAAGGATAGGCTCACTAGCGTGTAAAGAAGGATTGTGGGTAAGAGCGTACTATTGAATTGGGAAATAAGAGTCTCGTGATAGATTATCCCACCAGTTTGCAAGGGACTACCTGTGGGACCCGTTCCCGAACTTTGTGCCACGAGGGGGGCCACGCGGATCGCACGTGATCTCACCGTCGGCCTTTGGGCCGTCCAAGGTTAGGGCCTAGCCCATCACTGATTCCATACGGTCCGGCCAGTCAGACCCCAACCACGACAGCTGGAGGTCAGAAGCCACAAGGGTCTGCTATCTGTGAGCAGCGGCCCGCAACAGTTGAGGGTCAGAGGCCCCAAGGGTTTACTATCTGGGAACAGCGGCCCTTTATTTCAACAGTCAGAAGGGTCAGTAGCCTAAAGGGTCTTCAGACTGGATACAATGGGTAGGTGTGTGTACCAGGGACAGACCGTCCTGACAGAACGACGATTTGCCCAAATCTTACTCTTGACAGATTGAAGCCGTAGGCTGTTTTCTTTTTGTTCACAGACTGTTTTATATATATCAGTTTTGCTGTGCGGACATGCCCCTCTCGGGAATGCATAGCTTCTATATATGTAGTCCTGAGATAGTGAACAATCTGGTTCTCTATCTCTGGAAAAAATGAGTACCTTTCACCTCAAGATCTTTTTTAACCGTCACGGGCCGAGATTTCTGTGATCTCTTCTATGCTACCGTGGCCTGATTTTCGCCGCCTCCTCCGCCTCCTATGGCTTCAATCTGTCAGGAGTAAGATTTGGGCAAATCGTCGTTCTGTCAGGATGGCCTGTCCCTGGTACACACACTTACCCAGGACCGTATTAAATGCTCTGTCTGGGTCTGGAGCCGTGGGTTGCTTTCCATTGTATCCATTCTGAAGACCCTTGAGGCTTCTGACCCTTCCGACTGTTGAAATAAGGGGCCGCTATTCCCAGATAGCAGACCCTTGGGGCCTCTGTGGCACCGTCTGTGGGAAGAACAGGTTGAGCGTGGAAAAGAGAGTGAGAAACTCGTAACCACGCCCTCCCCGAACAAAAAAGCCATACAACGTCCGATGAAACCTTCAAGAATGACAACCAGGAGCACCCGTCCTGATGCCGAAGGAAGCTCCCGAGAGGAACGACCAGATCTGGGGCAGAAGCTGGATCAGATGCTTGCCGCCCTGGCGGAAGCAAACAGAAAGGCAGAGATGGCCCACGAGGCCATCCTGGGTCTAAAGGACGAGGTCGCAGAGGTACGTAGGGATAATATTCGCCTTGAGGGTTTGCTGGCCAGTGAAGATAGGACCCAGCGGAGGGAAGATTTCGGCGAAGAAGTCCAACAAGAGTTCGGAAGCCAACCACGGGGAGAGGCTCCCGCCCCGTCCGGGTCACGAATGCAGGGGGTACAGCAAAGCCAGTCAAGACCTTTTCAAACCAGGGGGGCAACGGGCAGAAGACACCATGAGAGCCCTGGGGGTACGCCCCCCGACTGGAAGCAAGAAATGATGACAGAGTTGGGAAAGAGACTCGGCAACCATCATAGTCAGGCCCCCGATGATCTGGCAGAACAAACCGTGCGAGGCATCAACCGGACGGCCTTCGCTGACTGGATCCAGATGGAACCAGGGCCGAGAGACTTCACGACCCCTACCTTCAGGCCGTTCGAGGGGAAAACTGACCCCCTCGACCACATATACCACTTCCAGCAGAAGATGGCTTTAGAGACCAGGGACGAGGCTGTAACTTGCAAGGTTTTCTCTACGACCCTTGTGGGACCAGCCCTATTATGGTTTAGGCAGCTCCCAGAAAAGTCCATAAATGGGTTCGAGGACTTTTTCTTGATCTCCCCCACTCCTGACTCCGGCTCGAAATCGAGTGCCTCTAGCCTCGGTGGAGAAATCGCCGAGCTAAGTGGGGGAGTTCCGAGACTGAAATCCAGACTCTCCTCTCCTCCTCCGGTCCCCACAAAGCGGCAACGCGAGGTTGGCTCGTCAAATAAGGAAGAGAGCCAAGCGGGGAAGAGGGGCAGGGTCGTCCTTTCGTCCGATAGTGACGATGATGGGGCGACGCTGACCCTTCTCAGGAGGAAGAGGTCGACACACGGCAGCCAGACCGAATGAGGTGTAACTCCTCCTCCCGTGCTCGGCGGCACCCCTGACGGTCCCGGGTCTTCCTCCGCCCTTATCGATTCTGCTCCGAAGCCGGTCCGAGTGCTGGGGTCGGCCGCGCCTTCTCGGATAGAGGTAACTAGGCTCCTCCCCCCCCTCCCCCCAAATTATGTACATTTGTAGAGTAATTAGGTCCCCCCTCCCCCAAAGTATGTACATTTGTAAAGCTAATTGTTTGTTGTAACCCTTCAAATAAATAACAAAGGATGCCCCGTCATTTTTAGACTGTTTTCTTTTGCCTTCCACCATTTGTTTAACTGACTGTAAGGACATGATTTCGGGTTATTAGCGAGCTTTCCTGGGGTCATGGTTACTCAGAATGTCTTCGGATATAGGGGTGCAGGCTTTGGTTCACCCTGTTTTGTAGAACTGTAACCTTCGCTATAACTTGTTTTGGCAGAGTTCGACCCCCGCGTGTGGCTAGACTTCTCCGACCCCAAATGGGACCGTGCTCGGAACCAGCTCCAGGGTTTAGTTGACCATTGCTTAGACCCGTCATTAAAGATGAGGAGGCCCGGGCTTGGCTCTTATCGAGAACAAACTGGGCATTATCATTCCGACGTCTCCTTAAGAGTCGGCTCTAAACCTGCGCCTCGCCAGTAGGGCTCCTGAGTGGTCATCGCCATTACCCACGTACTTTGTATTTTTAGGACATAATAAATAAGCTTTAACCTTGATTTTTGCTTTCATGTTTGATCTGTCTTTGGACTACTTCCAACGGGTAGACTCCAAATCTGTTCACATCTTGATCACGCAAAGACAAATCTTTCCTTGGCCAGCGTTTGTTTCCCTTCAACTTTTCGTATAGTCAAAACATTCCTTAGGGAGGGTCCACTTCCAAAGGGTGGATTCTGACTTTGCCTTCCCTTAGCTCTTCGCGTAGCCTAAAGTATTCCTTCGGGGGTTCGCTGGCTAGTTTTTTTTTTTTGCATGCCCCCCCCTTTTTCTCTTCGTACGTTTTCTCGGGTCGTCGACGAGCGACGTGAGTCCCAAAGTGCGGGTACTTTTTGGGTCCGCTGGTAAGATTTGGCTTTGCACAGCAGTTTACCCTTCGCACATTTAGAGTGCAGGCACTTTCGAGGTCTGCTGGCAAGTTTTGGCTTTGTACAGCAGCTCATTCTTCGCACGTTCTCTCGGGTCGTCGATGAGCGACGTGAGTCCCAGAGTGAGAGCACTTTCGAGGTCTGCTGGCAAGTTTTGGCTTTGCACAGCAGCTCACTCTTCACACGTTTTCTCGGGTCGTCGACGGGCGACGTGAGTCCCAGAGTGCGAGCACTTTCGAGGTCTGCTGCAAGTTTTGGCTTTGCACAGCAGCTCACTCTTCGCATGTTTTCTCGGGTCGTCGACGGGCGACGTGAGTCCCAGAGTGCGAGCA